>APFE030361059.1:0-44865 GCA_000404065.3 Pinus taeda | reverse complement strand
AAATGTTATGTATGTTGATGGCTTAAAGCATAATCTATTGAGTGTCAGTCAGATGTGTGATCAAGGAACAGAGGTAATATTTCGATCAAATGGATGTAGTGTTCGTGATCTTGATACATGAGAAACAGTGATCAAAGGCATAAGAACTCCAAATAAGTTATACATATTCAAAGAAGGACAACAACAATGCTATCTGAGCAAGAATGATGAACACTGGCTATGGCACCGGAGGTTGGGGCATCTAAGTTTCTCACAGATAAGGAAAGCGTGCAAATACCAGGCAGTTCGTGGTCTTCTAGACATTAGAATTCTAGACAATACAATATGCAAATCATGTCAGTTTGGTAAGCAAACCAGAACTAACTTCCCTGAGAAGGAAGGATTAGCTAGTAGGCCACTTGAACTTGTTCATACTGATGTATGTGGTCCATCTAGGAAAAGGTCACCTCGGGGAGAACAATACTTTATATTATTCATTGACGACTATTCAAGGATGGTTTGGATAGGACTTATGAAGCACAAAGATGAAGCCTTCGAAAAATTCAAATCCTTCAAAGCTTTGGTTGAAAATGAATCAGATCAAAAAATTAAATGCCTTAGGTCTGATAGAGGTGGGGAGTTTACCTCAAATGATTTTTTTGATTTTTGTGAAGAACATGGAATAAGAAGGGAATTCTCTACAGCCAGGACTCCTCAGTAAAATGGAGTAGTGGAAAGAATGAACAGAATGGTTCAACAAATGGCTCATGCTATGCTTGATGAGTCTGGAACTCCTGCAACTTTCTGGGGTGAAGTTGCATTTGCTGCAGTCATTATTCTCAACAAAACAAATGTCCAGGTAAACAACACTCAAACCCCTCATGAGCTCTAATATGGTGAGACTACTTTGGTAAAATATTTCAAAATTTTTGGAAGCAAATGTTATATCAAAAATATTGATGAACATCTTGGAAAGTTTGAACCTAAAGCAGATGAAGGCATTCTCCTTGGTTGCTCTCCCCACAGCAAAGCATACAAGTGTTATAATAAAAGGCTTGGAAAATTTGTTGAAAGCATTGATGTGGTGGTTGATGAAGAAGAAAGCACTCCTAGGCAGGTAAGATCTGAAGATTTCAAAGATGATGATGACTATCCATCAACATCAAATCAGATTCATGATGAAGAAGAAACCCATGAGGAGCTTGAAGAACAAATAAGGATATAAGAGAAGACTCCATCCAGATATGTTCAAAAGAATCATCCAGAAACTCAAATTTTGGGGCAGAAAGAGGCAGGTATACAAACAAGAAGAACAATTGCAGAACCTTCAAGCTATTTGGCATTACTATCCTCCACTGAACCACAAAATGTAAGAGAGGCATGAAAAGATGAATACCGGGTCAAAGCAATGGATGAAGAACTTGAGAAGATAAAAAAGAATAACACTTGGGAGTTGGTTCCGAGACCAAAAGATAAGAATGTCATAGGGACAAAATGGATCTTCAAAAACAAGTTGAATGAAAATGGGGAAGTAATTAGAAACAAGGCCATACTTGTTTGTAAAGGGTACGCACAATAAGAAGGAATAGAATTTGAAGAAACTTTTGCTCCCATTTCTATACTTGAGGCCATCAGAATGTTCCTTGGTCTCTCTAGTTTTCAGAAGTTCAAAGTATTTCAAATGGACGTGAAATCAGCCTTTTTGAATGGAGACTTAGAAGAAGAAGTGTACCTTGAGCAGCCAGATGGATTCATCCTTGGTAATGATCCAAATCTTGTATGCAAATTAAAAAAGGCTCTCTATGGTCTCAAACAAGCTCCAAGGGCTTGGTACTATCGTCTGGACAAATACCTTCATCAACAAGGTTTTTCAAAAGGTTCAGCAGATAGCAATCTTTATATAAAAATTGAAAATAACAAATTGCTAATACTTGTTGTGTATGTAGATGATATCATCTTTGGAAGCAATGAAGAAGCTATGAGTCAAAACTTTGTCTTGGTAATGCAGAAGGAATTCGAAATTTCTTTGCTTGGAGAACTGACATATTTTCTTGGTTTACAAATCCAACAAAATAAAGGCGGTATCTTTTTATCTCAAACCAAGTACCTCAAGTAGATCTTGAAGAAGTATGGCATGGAAGATTCAAAACTAGTATGTTCTCCTATGGTCATAGTATGCAGCCTCAGTGCAAATGATGAATTAGCAGTAGTGCATCAACCAACATATAGATCCATGATTGGAAGTCTACTCTATTTAACAGGTACCCGACCAGACATCATGCATGCAGTAGGAATGGTTGGAAGATTTCAGGAGAATCCTAAGGAAACTCATATTCAGGCAGTAAAGAGAATTTTCAAGTATCTTCAAGGAACTCAAAACTATGGCCTATGGTATCCTAGAGATGCAGATCTCACTCTTCATGCTTATATAGATGCAGATTGGGATGGAAGCGTGGATGACAGAAAAAGCACTAGTGGTGGTGCATTATTTATGGGTTCCAGATTAGTATCTTGGTTCAGCAAGAAACAGAGTTCTATTGCCTTATCTACAGCTGAAGCAGAATATGTGGTTGTTGCATCTTGTTGCACCAAACTCCTTTGGATGATGCAAACCTTGCAGGATTATCAAATCACTTGTACTCCACCTATCTCCATCTTATGTGATAACACGAGTGCAATCAACATTTCAAAGAATCCAGTCATGCATTCAAAGACCAAGCGCATACCTATCAAATATCATTTTCTTCGGGAACAAGTGTTGGAACAAAAAGTCAAGTTGGAGTATGTTCCCTCTAAGGAACAAGTTGTTGATATACTCACCAAACCGTTTCCCAGGGAAACACTTGAATACCTCAGACAGAAGCTGGGAGTAGTTGATGCTTCAACCTGCTGTTGAAACTTGTCCGTTTCAGAGAAAATTTGTTGTACGCAAGTTGGATGAGGAGGATCCGCGTACATACGCTGGTTGGTGCAGATACAGTCACGTATATGGAGGTTTGAAGGATATCAGTAGAGACAGACTCTGATAGTCTGATAGCGGTCTGTCAGAGACCATCTGGCACAGGTTCAGGGGGAGCAGATAATCTTCTAGTGATGCATTGTTGGCATTATCTTAGAAGCGTTTGGTTCAAGTTCACAACTGTTGTTGGTTTCAGGTGGATCACTTGCAGAGGAAGAGAACATGGTTTCTAATCTGAATAATGATTGAAAGATGCTGCTGATAGTAGTTATTGATGACTTTCTTAGACTTGCTCAAGATATTTCGTCTCTATGTCATGTATATCTTCTTTTCATCAAGGTCATGTAATGGCCTATTTTGGTTTCCCCACTATGCCTGGGATGAATGATGTAATGTAATTGGTTGTCATACGTACATTTCTAATGTATCCCCACTTTGTTGGATGGATGATCCCCACTTGGTTGGGTGATGGATGTATGTATAGCGTCTTTTCTGATAGGAAGGTCAGTTATGATGTATCAGTCAAGGTTCTTTTCAAAGAACATCTTTTTGCAGATCTTGCCTATAGTTAGGGGGAGCATGTTCAGCTCAATAGAGCAGAGATTTTAGCATGTACTCAGGGGGAGCACAACTCTTTGCCCTTGATGACAAAGGGGGAGAATGATCTTGAGGATCTTGGGGTTGCCATCAAGTCCAAAGGGGGAGATTGTTGGCATTCTGGCACAGGTTTGGCAGTTTTGGTGCTATGGCATAGGTGTTGTCCTTGATGGCAACTCACTCTGGTGATAGATCACAGTTCAGGCACTCAGAAAGAAGAAGAAGACATATACGCAGGTTCACTTTGACGAAGCCGCGTATACATGCGGATTGGACGTTCCCAAGGCGCGTATGCGTATACACGCACTTTCATGCAAGAAAAGCGCATACATGTGGGAAAACTTGTTTCTAGTCCATGGTATTTAGTCCTTGGTATTTGAACGTATGGTTTTGGGCCATGGTATCTCGTTATAAGTTTTAATCCCAAGTATTGGGTCCATGGTATTGAATTGTTATGGTTTTGGACCATAGTATCGTGAAAGGCCTAAGGCTATAAAAGAGGAAGGAGATAATTTGGCAAGGGAGCTATCTGAAATATTCAATATCTGAAAAAGTGCTAGATCTGGAATATAGTGATTGGGTTATGATGCAGATCTGGATCTGAAGGAGGAAGGAACCTGAGCGCAAGGAGAAGGATAAGTTCTTTTGATGGGTCAAAATCTTAAGGCTTGAATGATAGTATCTTTGTATGATTTTGATCTGTTCTATGTGGCGCTTGCTTGATATATAAATCTGATAATCTAGGTAAACTAATATCTGAACATTTGAAGGGGTAAATTACCTTTATAGATCTGTACGTAGGTTCAGTGAAGCACAGGCGCGTATCCACGCAGGTTCTGTAAGTCGGAAGTGCGTATAAGCAGGTTGATCTCAGCACAGGTGCGTATACACGTAGTTTCAGAAAGGCGGAAGTGCGTATACGCAGGTTGATCTTAACACATAAGCGTATGTACGCAAGCTTCTGAATATTGAAGTAGCATACATCTCATAATTTATGTCTAGCTGCTTCTGTTGATTATTGCAGTGATCTGGGTTTAGAATTTGAGGTGTGATTACAGTTACTGTGATCTGGGTACAATTGACAGAGAAGTGTTTATTTTGATTCAGTCTTGACTGGATACAAAAATTCTTGATGTTAGATTGATGTTATTTATGGATCTAGTCTGAAAATTGATGAAACGTGGTCCCTGGAAGAAAGAGAAGGTTGTAGCCTTCTGCAGGTAGCAGCCTACGTACTAGTATCTCAACTAGTACAAGAACTACGAGAGTTGTAGCTCCCTTCCAGGAGAAGCTGGAAAACGAGAGAGGGTTGTATCTCTCTGTAGGTAGCAGCTTGCGTACTGGTAAAGGACTGCACCAGTATAGAATCATTGTAAAAAAAAATTTCTAATTAAAAGAAGATAGAGACGAATTGCAGCAGGTGGTTTTCACCCACATTGGGTTTCCACCTTATATCTTGTGTTCTTATGTGTGGCTGTCTTCTGATCTATTTTATTGTTCCTGGCAACTGTTTATAGGTTCTGGTACATAACTAAATGATCAACATCTATAGAATAAAGTAAATTATAAATCTGCATAATATACGTGGGTTTCCTTATCTGTAGTTGCGTATATACGCGGGTTCATCTAACTGAAGTAGCGTATATGTTCTGGGTTTGAAAAAGTAAATAATTGATCAGATAATACTGATTCACCCCCCCTCTCAGTATTATTTCCAACACATCCGACACGTAAAGTAGAGAAATAAACCTATAAACACAGAGAGAACGATGAAGGGACACTGAAAATGTTACCTAAAGGGAGCATGCTAGTGCTCTCCAGCTCGGCAGCTCTCGGTAGCTTGCTTGCTTTCTTTCCCATTAGGAAGCTCATAACTTGGAACAAGTGAATAAAAAAATTTCCTGCTTAGGTTCAGAATGTGTGTAAGTATGACTCTGAAAACCAATATTGGCAGTTGCCCGCCACCTAAGATTCCTTGATTTCATAATGTTCATTCATTTGCATGTCAGTATTTTTCGAGCTCCTCTTAATTTGATAATTTTTCTTAAATGCCTAGATTATTTTGGTGAAATAAGGTTTTGATATTTTTTGTATTGGCTTAATTTCAAATTTCTTTTCCTCGACTTTTTAAGTTCGTTTGATGGTTTATAATTTTTTTTATTGTAGATTTTGTATTTACAATAGTTTTCCAGTTTTCTTAATTTTTTGTGAGTAGTTTTAACCCTTGAAAAAGGAGAATGATAAAGTTTGGGATATACTTAAATTTTTATCTATAATTAAGAGGAGAATGATAAAGTTTGGGATATACTTAGATTTTTATCTATAATCAAGAGTATCTTAGCTAATCACTTTTACAATGTTTTAGAATTTATAGATAGTTTTAGAACTTAGAGACAGATTTTTTACATTTTTAGTGGAACTCTCATGTTACCATGGGTTCATATCACAAATGATAATACACTAAACTTTAGCTCTATTATAGTACTTTTTTTTTTTATCTTTATCCACCTCATATTAAAATCTACCTATAATGATTAAGGGAGGGAAGATCTTAGGATAAATTTTGAAAGTGAGTAATCTTTCAAGCAAATTTAAAATTCTCTCACATCAACATCCTTAGTTCACACCCAATTGCACATGCCATATATACATACAAATCAATAAGGGCGTATTAAAGCAATCAAAAGTAGAAAGCACTATGAATGGTGTGGGAAGTATAAGCAAGTGGATTGAGGCTACGGACACTTGTTGGCAGTGGAGTCATGCTTGTATGGTATTGTTGGAAACAATTTTAATACTGAGAGAGGGGGTGAATCAGGCTAATTTTTACTTTTATGACAATTTATAATTTCATTATGTGCTTAGTAATCATTCAAGTGACTGTCAACATCAAAGCATATAGGAGCAATATGAATAACACATGAACACATCACACACCATGAACAACATACACGTATGACGGAGATGATTTTAACATGGAAAACCAAAAGGGGAAAAACCATTAATCTTTGTTTTATGATGTAAATATGAACTCCTACTCTATTGCATCAATTAGTCTATGAGCCACCACTCACAAGAAGCACCAACTCCCTTAGATTGTCTTTACCAACCACTACTAGTAGGAAGCACCAACTCCCTTCTTCATAGACACTTGTTCAACTTACCTGAAGCACCAACTTTATGATTTGTACAAGCACCAACTTGTAGGAGACCCCAAACTCCAAGATATATTTATAAACCTACTACAATGGAAGCCCCAACTCCCTATTATGTAGGCAACAACCTCACTCAATAAGGAATTCGATACTCTCTACTTTTGGCACTCACTTTGCCTCATTTGAGCTCTAGAATCACCAACTTGGCCCTCAGTTTTCAACCCTTTTAGCTTTTTATCCTCTATTCAATCTTGCCACTCTTAAAAAACATACTTATCATCCTCATACACCTAGTTCACTCTCCAATAACACATACTCATTGCACCATACATAACTACCCTCTTATTTTAGTCTTCAACAGTATACTCAGTACTCTCCCTTGACCTTCATAATATCTGCATATCATCTTGTGCCCTTGGTTATTCCTCAAGCTCTCTCAACCTCTCTTAGTATCCCTCTCACACTCAAAGCTCTAACTCAACACACTGTTGCATCCCAAACTATGTACACTTGTAATTCATAGTTTTGTTCCTCTATTACACAAAGAACAATGTTGACTCTATCAACTCACCACTTTGCCCAAGTTTACTTCTGCATGGAATACCATTTTGTTGTTACATCTAATTACTCATCCACCACAACAATATTAAATTAGAGAATGGGAATTAGGTGTT
This sequence comes from Pinus taeda, assembly GCA_000404065.3. NCBI lineage: Eukaryota > Viridiplantae > Streptophyta > Pinopsida > Pinales > Pinaceae > Pinus > Pinus taeda. The sequence continues at coordinate 37,501 of APFE030361059.1, read as the reverse complement.
TTACCATGCTGAGAATTCACTCTTAATTCAACCTGCATGCTCAAGAAGTGCTTAAATTTAATCCTTCCTAATATCAGCACGATTTTCCACAACTGCACTTTAAAACTCATAGAGCTTCGAGGTGTACTTTAGCATACCACTCTGTGCTTGGTTTGATCATAATATCCATAGAGCTATTTTTCTCATTTATCACTTTGTGGCATGAGGAATTGTTATGTAAAAAACTAAAGAAATATGTAGTTAGGGTAATTTTTTTTCTGAATTTGTCTACTCCTATATTGATACAAAAATATGATTACAGAGAGGCAGAGACCTCGAGAGTTCTAGCCAAAGAGACAACATGCTTACAAAATATCACTTGAAAAACTAACTAGAAGACCTGCATAATGACTTGCTTTAAGACTTGATATATCTGGAAATTGTAACTGAAAACCGAGATAGATTGATTGGAACCAATCAAAAACTCAGTACAACGTAGCCTCTACGTGACCGGAATCTGACCCATAAACAAATTGAACCAAGACAGTGATCAAAAGACATGACAATGCCGCCCATGCAAGGGAAACTGGCAAGTCAAAAATTGAAAAAGCCTGATTCTGAGAGCTATAAAACATGAAATGACTATGGGTCCGGAAGGGATTGAGCATCTTCTTACAACAACTGAATGAAACTAGAAGGTGTAGACCTGTTCAGTCTTCATGCAAGGTTGGAGGTGATTCTTCAACAATGCGGCAACCAAATTGGTCTAGGTCTTCAAACGCAGAGGGTTGGCCCTCTTTACTTCAAGAACCACCACCTACAGGAGCACTCGGACTGGCATGGATGGTAGTATCCAGTGTTGTAGAGCCACCTGGGTCCTTTCTCTAAGTAATCGCAATCTGTGAGGATTCATTCTTGTCTTCCATCCTCGGCTCCAAAGGAACCCCTGGACTAACATCCCCTGAACCCATAGTATCCTCACACAACTCAACGGTGATAGACGGAATGAAGGAGGAATTTCCTAGAGTGCAGGGGAAGCGAAAGCGAGCCATGTGAGAGTGGGAATGGTGAGAGCGCGCTTCTGTAATGAACTGCCCTCGTCCCCTGCCACGACCACTTCTGGTCACAGGATATCTATCAAAGTAGAAATCTGAAGCCTCAGACGAAGGGTCTGAGGTAGTGGAGGAAGGCTGGTGGGAGACACGGCCTCAGGAGCTGCCTCTTCTGCAGCTCATCCTTGAGCATAGTCTGGGCATTTTGAAGTGTGCTGGAGGAGCAGAATGAATAGCCGTGGAGGGGACTGAGAGGGGGCGACAGAGGAAGATGCAAAATGGATAAATTGAAGCATGAAATCACTGATAAGTATCAACGCCTTGATCCAGAACCAAATAGTGCCTTGGTATGTCTTGAGAGCTAGGAGCTTCAGGCTCACTAGACTAGCATGAGCGCAACGGAGGAGTAAGACTGAAAATCCAGCAGAGCGCCATTGCAGATAAACTAACATATCGGCGAGAGGGAAGGGGTTTTGTTAATGGAGCACTAAAGTTGTTGGCTTGAAACTTTAACTCATACCTCATGCAAGTCCGACTAGCGATCGTGATTAGCCACGCACCCACCCTTCACGCGGCCTTCGTACTGCTCACCAGACTACACACCCGCATCCAGGAGAGATAAATCTTGTTGCACCAAAGAAGTGCAGTATTGTTTGAGTTGTGCATCATTTGAATCACTTAATAGACCAGAGAAAAATAGGAGCTGTTGATTGACTCCCCGATTAGCCAATTTGTCTGCTACCTTGTTTGCCGAATGCCGAATATGCTTGAAGGTAATGCTACGGGAAGTCCCGAGCCATTCTTCAATTTGTTCCAATCTTCTTAGAAGCTACCAACTCGAGGCAACCTTTAGTGCTGAGGTACTTGAGTGAATCCTTGTAGTGGCTGCTATTAAGATTTGAGAATCCCCTTCTACCTCAAGAGGGAAAATTTTTTCCTTTTTTGCTATGCAGATACCTTTCCATAAACCTTCAAGTTCTGCAACGTTGTTGGTATCTTTGCCAATTGACCCATGATATATGTGCAATGCTGAACCATCTTTGTTTCTGAAGACACCACCATATCCCGCCAGCCCAGGGTTGCCTTTAGTAGCCCCATCAAAGTTCAATTTGTAAGAATGGGAAGCCGGAGGAGACCAATTGTGGGGAGAAGCAATGTTGATTGGGGGACTAGTCTTGACTTGAGCTAAAAAAGTGAGGTCCAAATTCCAATCTTTCAGGATGAGGCGTTCTTGAGGAGAGTCTGGCAAGTCCGAGCCTTGCCAGTGTGTTAGAGCAAGAGTTTCTTGTAGCTTTTGTTTGAGAAGAATCCATTGGGTATCAAGTGGCTTGCTGAGATTGATGAAGATTCTATTATTTCTCTCCTTCCATATGATCCAATAAACAAAGCCCGAAAGGAGGCTCCAAAGGGAGTTGAGAAGAGGGCTTTGGAATGGATGACGAGGCCAGTTTCTGATAGTGTCTGTAACATCTCCCACACATCTGCCCGTTCTTCTATTGCACTGAGCAGTTCTCTCCCAAAATTGTGCTGCTAGTGGGCAGGTATCTAGGAGATGCAAGATGGTTTCTGAGTTAAGATTGCAGTTAGGGCATCTAGAAGGTCCATTAAATCCTCACTTTTGTAGATTCTCCTAAGTGAGGATTCGTTGCTTGCTCAAAAGCCATAGAAAAGTGGAAACCTTAGGCCAAATGCTTGGTTGCCATACCTGATCCCAAAGCTGATCCTTTGCTGTCTGCATGGGTTGGTAGAGAAGTTGGTATGCTTCCTTGGTAGTGAACATACCTTCTGGCGTGTGTACCCATCACAGTTTGTCCTTTTGATCAGAGTATTTAATTTTCCTGAGTTTTATCTCCTGATCGATCTCTTCATATGTTCCCCCCTGCTAGTTAGCCTGCCAGGTACTAGCTGATCTCTAGAGTTGAAAATCTTGAGGAGATTGCTGCTGCCAAAACTGATGAAAATGGATTTGGTCAGTTTGCTACATAGAAGCTTGCCATTTGGGTTTTTAGAAGAGTGAGGCTAGTTTAGGGAGTTGTTGCCATGATAATTAGGGTAATTATGTAATTGGGGCACGATCAAATATAATGCCCCTTCTGGAAAAGGTTCCCAAGGGCTTATTTAAGCCAGGGCCCTCTTTGTAAAAGGATGTCACTCAATATATATCAATAGATATATATATATATATATATATATTCAAAGAATATCAGATTTTTCCACCACATTTTGTATCAAAACCGCGCTCAACATTCCTCGACTCTAGTTCCACTGCTGCTCATTTTCTATTTTTGCATTGTCATTCCTCTGCTCGAGCTTCCATTGCATCGTTCATCATATTCCATCCTTCCATTGTGCTCCCAACATCTTTGTTTCCCAACTACTACATCATTGTCTTCCCCGCTTAGTTCACTATCCATTTTCCTACACCTCCCCTCTTATGCAATACTCAAACCATCGTGGACACGTTGTTTCTCATCACTCGCACTAGTTTCTACATCCATTTATAAATTTTGTCCCCACTCTCATCCATGCACTGTTGTCTGAATCCATTTACGACGTTTGTGCACTCCGCCACATCTCATCCATGTGATCTAGATCTCCTCATCTACCAGAATTAAATAAGATCTTTTACTTTTGTGATGTTAGCAGAATCACATATGAATGAGTATGAAAAGACACATGTGCATACTGTAAAGAATATGAAATATAAATACAACCATCAAATCATGAACACAAACACATTGATAACGGAGTTCACCCAGTGTGGATTACATCTCTAGGCCCTAGTGTCAAGAGTGGGGAGGCCGCTTTATTAAATGTTGCAAGATGAAGATGTACATGGTATATTCTTTGTCATTACAAGGATAAATACCCTCAACCAAAGTAGCATGTCTCTCCATGACATTCTTTCAGGAACTCTCACTGATATGGGAAGATTCCCTCAGCAATAGTCGCATTTCTCTCCGCGAGATGTCCTATAGGAACTCTCACTCAAATGGGAATTCCTCTAGCATGACAAGCTAATAAAATCTCACAAGATGTGGCATACAAGTATCCCTCAGCATAATGGTAATTAGTGATCTCAACAACAAAAACATCAACTCAGCAAATGAGAAGAAAAACATGGCATAAATGCATCATATACCTCCAAATTCGGGGATGGCTGAAAAATAAAAAGCTTAGGTGTTGAAACAGACATCACTACTGAATTTGTGGTGTGAAATTGTGTCGAACTACTCTAAAATTTTCCCCTTTCTAACACCTTCAAATTATGGACCCTTGGGCATCTTGAAGATTCCCCCAAAGATTTCTTCCTGAAGATGGCCAAAAAATCCATTGCTTAGATGAAGATTTTGAGCACATCACTGTGCTCCCTACGAAATTCTATGAAAGACGAAAATAAATTTGGAAACATTTTTCCTTGGTAAAAAATCAACATCTAAGGCAATCTTTTAGATTCCAAAAGATTCTACAAAGATTCCTTCCTGCTAAACGTCTGAATTTTTGCTGCTCAGATGGGGAAACAGACTGCATGGTTGGACTTCTGGCAAGAAAAGGTTCAAAAACGACTATCAACTTGTCAAAATCTGACACTGGCATCTCTGGCCCTCAAAAGAATCTTTTGAGCATCTTGGCAGATTCTATGTTTATGGTTCTATTGTCTCTGCAACTCATGGTTCGCTCTAGACCTCCACACTCTCCTCCAGTCAACTTAATGGCTTGGGTAAATACAATGGTGTCAGTGGACAATATAATAAAAATATCATCGTGTCGTTGGTGTAGACACCCATTTGGGTGCGCAAGCCCCAGTGTCAAACACCGCCCGTGACCATTGAACAGTTTGGTGTGTTTGTTAAATTTTTGGAGCTGCTATAACGACATGCGGTGGAATTATATATATGGCGCATTATTTGGTGGTATGTCATAACCGTTGGCAATTATCTTATATGCATTGTCATTGTCAAGTTTTGGCATTAACATTCTTTTCTTTGGCGTTTTTCCATTGGTGTGGGGTCACCTGCATGGCAGGCTAGCCTGATCGGCCAGGCGAGTTCTATCCCCGTCGGCCCCATTGTATATATGATGGGAATAGAGATGTGTGTCATTTGGTGGGGTGGGTCTATTGGCAGGTGGCTCGCCCACCGTTGTTTTTTATTCTAACATATAACATGCAATTTGGGGGTGGCGGCTCACCACCCCATTTAATTTTTTTTTTTTAGATTTTTAATAAACAATTAGCAATTTTTTTGAACCAGTTTTTAAGGGATATTAGACAAATTAATTAGGCAACAATTTTTCCTATTCCGGTGGCTAGGTTCCATGTGTTGAGATGTTACCAAAATGTTTCCTCGTTAAGACTCTCAATTGGCCAAGTTTTACCAAAACTTTGACCAACTATAGCTTGAGCATAAGAACTTGGATTTGAGTTTCATTCTCACCCTTGGAATCAGAGTGACAAGCACTACGATCTAGTCCTAGTTTCACTTCAAATCTAAGGACTTTTATTTTGATCTTATCCTTAGCTACTTCTGAGTTCTGAGTGTGTGTGGAGCCTCCTAAATAATTCTTCCCCACTAGGGATATTTTGGTCTTCTAAAATCATGAACATAATATGCAAATTCTGTATACATTATCTACACCACAAGTGTCCTGACAAGTCACACTTCCTTCTCCTTCACCCTTTTTCTTTGGAGCCATAAGTGATGAGCCAACACCTACATCCTCTACAAACCTGTAGTACAATATTTACAAATTACATGCTAAATCACATGACCAGATGACCCAAGCATCCCCATACATGCCAAGATTTTATAAAACACACTCTTTGGTCAAGTTTACATCATAATAAAAACCAATGCCACTGTTATCAATAAAAGGCCAAAACATCATCGTCACTTTTACAAGAAATGAAAAAATCATCATCACTTTCACATTTATATCGAAACACATGATTTACAAAATGTGGCTATGACAAGCAAACATATATAGAAAAACCATATCTCATTCATGAAAGTGAATGGGTCATCATATCCATGTGATGAATTCACTTGTTGAACAACATTTTCAATTGGTTCCTGCATGGGTGCCTTGTCCTTGAGATGTTGCTCTAGATGGAGCCTCCAACACGTGGCTCTTTGATTTCCACCTCTATTTCAATGAATACAAAAATTCTTCTTCCTTCAGATGTACTTTACCTACTTCTTTCCCTCATGTGAAGAAGGCCTTTCACGCCTCATCCTCTCTCTCATTGCCATTCTCTTCTAGCACTCAAAAACCACATGGTTATGTAAACCACGAAAACTACATGGTTTTCTATGCCATGATTTATGCTCGTCTTTAATAATGTGCTTGTAATCAAAATGAACTCTAGAATACTGAAACTTTTCATACCTCTCATTACTGTCTCTAGTGCAATCTGTGCAAGGAGATTTTTCCTTAACTCTTCCTCTTCAATGTCCATTTTCATGGAAGGTGTTATCACTTAGAACCAAAAGTTTGATGCATATAATTGTCTGTCCTAGTCTGTTGACAAAGGTCTGTGTTAAAGTTGATTTCATTTTATTTTTCTCACTTAGGATTTGGAGTTTTAAAAGTTTTAACTCAAACCATACTCGACTCCTATTGGTTCTCCTCCACCCATCATTGTTCCATAGTCATGTCTTGTTTTATCCGTGTCACCATGTCTTTTAGTGATTTCGCAGCGTAATCTCATTTGCTAGTTTCGCAATGCAATCATGGTTAAGCAGTTTCGCAACGTGTCATGATTAGGCAGTTTCACAACGCATCATTAGAATTTATAACTAACAGCGCTGCGAAATCATGGATTTGTGCATTTTGCAGCGAATCTTTCCTGAAATGTCAAGTCCGTAGGTGAGTCATCAATTGTGTCCACTCATGTCAGTTTGTGTACCTCTTGTATCACGTTTGAACGCTCATTTGCCACTACTCCACCAATAGACTGTTGATATGCACAGAAATATCATTCCCAAGAGATTTTACCGTGCATAGACCTTAATGATGGTCGTAAGTGCTGCATGAGAGACAAGTCTGCCTGATTATGTATTGAAGTGTTTCAATGAAAGAATTTGGATTTCAAGCAAGGCTGATTTCAAACGAGCCTGATTACAAGCGAGGCTGAATTAAAAAAGAGCTGAATCACCATTTCGACCGGAGCTGTTAGACTTTGTGTGTGAAGATCTCGAAGGGAAAAATGGAGAGAAAAGAGCACAGATCTGGTAAATGTCAGAGGACTGAACCTGAAGGCCTGGACATAGCGTTGAGGGATGAAGGCGTGAAGAAAGCGTTTAAAGATGCCGAGTGCTGGAACTTTTGCAAAAAGCTACAAGGAGGACATGCACAGGTAACTAAAGAATTTGCGCTAAACTTCACTGGTTTAAATTCAAAGATAGCTATGCTAGAAGTACAGGTTTCTCCAGAAGTAATATCTGCTCTGATAGAGATCCCAAGAGGACGGGAAGAATGGTTTAAAAATTTTAAGTTTGATATGAATCCTTGTAAGGAGTTTTTAAAGGAGGCATATGTAAATGAAGACTTAACAAAAGCAATGCTCAGAAATTATGTCAAGGAACATTATGCTCTTCTTCTCACCTGCATACAGAAATCTTTGACCTGTGAAGGAAGGTACAATAAGGTCTATTCTTACCATTTTAAACTTCTTTTGCATTTCACTGGGAAAGTCTCCATAGACATTCCTTTTTATTTGTTTCGCAGTTTGAGTAAGATGTGTGATAAGGTGCAGCTGAGGAAAGAGGACTGTGAAACCTCTTTATTTCATCATGGTTTGATTAAGTTGCTAGTTTTAGATGGCCTCCAAAAGATAGGCAGAGACTGGAATTCGTTTATTTTCATGGCTGGATTCCAAAGCAAGACTAGCCTTACTCCACAACCAGCCAGAGAATTCACCATAGCTGAGCTTCAAAAGGAAGTAAGAGCTAAAAAGCAAACCAAGTCACAGCTAAGAAAACCAGTGAAGCCACTAATCATTCAAGAACAACCTCAGCAATCAACAAAGAAAAAAACACAGGATAAGAAGACTGTACCTGAAACAAGCAGATCTAAAGCAGTCTCAAGGGTAAAGACAAGAAGCCAAATAAATAAGGAAAAAAGTAAAGCCATAGCTGTTGAAGAGAGCCCAGTGTCTAAGGCAAGCTTGAATGATTTATTACAGGCCATTGAATTCGAGTAGTCTAAACTAGTTCATATTGATTTGATACAGTCACCGCAAGAAGGTATCAAGAAAACCAAGGCCTCAAAAAGGCTTAAATTTGATGAGCCAGCTGAAGAGTTTGTTTTTAAATCTAGAAGACCTATGACAAGAAGATTCCAGCAAGCACAAGAAGCACTGCCCAGAACAGACGAAACAAGGGAAGGGACACAACATTGGGAAAAGAAGAGCACAAGCAAAATAGTCATTACATCTAAAGAAGACAATATAACAGACCTGAAGAGCCAATTGGAATCTGCTAAATATGAGATTGTCAAACTGAAGAAAGCTGTTAGAGAGTATGCAGTCGTGCATGCAAATTATCGTAAAGCTGTGTGGAAAGGAAGTGAAACCCTAGAAAACTAGTTAAATTCAGTAGTGGATGGCCATGCACAATTTCACACATGGACAGTACCAGCAATCAAAGAGGCCAAATACATTAGAAGGATAAATATGAAGCTAAGAGCTGGGAATAGAGCTATGAAGAAGAAAATTGAAGACCTGAAGGCACAACTAGGCCAGTTAACTGCTAAATGAATTTTCTTTTGAGGAAAGGTTTTGTTCCAAATTTTTGTCAAATTTGCTTAGTCTTATTGTTTTGAAGAAGACATGTAAATCCCTGCTATACATATGAAAAATCAAAGGGAGTTTTTGGCAATCAAATGTTTGGGTGATAAAGATTTCGGGTCAAAAGCAAGCTGTTTCAAATAATTCAGCAGTTTCGTAGCGGGCTACGAAACTACTGTAGGTGATGATTTTAACACAGACAGGCAATTTTGTATTATGAATAAGAATTTTGAAAGAGAGACACCTAAAGGGTACGCAAGACATCAGATGGAGCTACAATAGTCATTTAGATCAAGACAGGGGTACATTTAAAAAGGTGGAATATTTTAACCCAAGTTTAAATTTCTGTTGTAAAGCCCCTTTATCACCGTTCAAAAGGTATTAAATGATTTGCGTAAAAGGAACTTTGCCTGCACACATGTCCATCAATGCAGCCTACAACACATCAAGAACGTGGCAGTGTTCCATATTTTGGGTTATTAAAGGCTAGAAGACATGCTGTTATACATTCGAGCAATTTGAGGAATATAGGAACCGAGAAGCAAGGGACATCTCCTAATATTACTGAGAAGTTAAAGATTCAGTGTTCAAGGTCAATATGGAATATTAAACATCAAGCTCATCCAAATCGAAAGAGGACCAGGTGTCAAAGAACAAGGAGAAGTCACTATTACATTGAAACTGGAGTTAGAGTCATAGTTAATTTAGAACTCTTTAAAAATCCAGTCAGCACTTTATTGTATTTAATAGTTAGTTAAATAGCTGATAGGTGTCATTAGAGATAGTTATCGAGTTATCATATTCCCCTCATGCTGGAGGAGGAAGCTCGAATTAGTTAGAATAAGGATTCTATATATAGCTGAAACAGCAATGTAATGAGGGTTGGAAATTTTATAACAGAGTACTGTTTTGGCTTATGTAAAGACAGAGTTTAGTAATATAAGTTGGCTGCTTTTCTTCTCAGGATTCATGAAGGATTTTCATGTTCAGAATGTGTGATTTTATTCTTTCCTTAATGTCTTTTATAGTTGCATAGATGTGTAATCACTCAGAATTCACTGATTGTGCTCTGATTTCCTGTATGCATTTATGAACTGTGGTTTTATATGAGTTGTGTTCTGAACATCCAAATGCTAAATGCCCTGACTTCTATGTAAAGGCAGTATCATTGTTTACTGAAGTATGATTGACTCCATAGGCCCAATGGAAACTTATGTAATGTATGTCCAGCCTTCATATTTGTCAATGTTATTCCACAAAGAGTTAGCCATCTAATTATTAGTCAAAATCAATAACCCTTTGAGAGAGCCCTCACAGGCTAAGGAGGCTAAGCCTTAGTCAAAATATTGGTTTGAAACAGTTACTTAGAGTCAACCTGATTAGCAGCCCATCAGGACCTGATTTTGAGATAACATAAGGATTGTAATTTATTCTAATCATCCTATTTCTCTAATGGCCTTGAAAATATCTTAGAAGATTCTGACACCTTTGAGCACTCCCCTTCAGTGTATCACAAACTTGCGAATCGAGGTCTTTGTACAACCTCCAATGGCTGAGTCATTCCTTAGCCATTAACACGAAGTCCTCCTCCATTATACCCCATCTAGGTAATGATTCTCATGCTAGTTCCTGAAATGGGTACCTCCATGTTTCCAATAGAAATAATGTCATGTGAAAATGAGACTGAAGAACTATCAACATTGTTTACCTCATTTGTTGATTCTAAAATAGGTGATGATAGCTTCACTAAGCCTTCATTGTGATTGAAGGCATCTTGTGTGGCTTTTAACTGAACCTGCAATATTTTCTTCTCATCTTTTTCTTCTCATAGAAGTCTCCTCAATTCAATATTCTCTGCTTGAAGGCTATGATTGATCTCCTCATCCAATTATGAGAATAAGATGAAGAAGATGAATGTTCACTCAAGGGGTAGTTGGATCATCATCCTTTGTTATATCTTTCTCCCATTCCTCTCTTGTCATTTTCTCCTAATAATTTGCATACATTATGTCCAACAAGTGTGCCATCCTGAGGAAGACCTCGTAGAGATCTATGTTGTTCTCCACTTCCTGTCCTGTTTCACATTCAATCATTCATACTCACAATTCACATCAACAAGAAAACCGCTCTGATACCAAACTTGATCTAGATCTCTTCATATACCAGAATTAAAAAAAGATCTTTTACTTTTGCATTGTTAGCAAAATTGCATATGAAGGAGCATGAAAAGCCACATGTATATCATGTAAAGAAGATTAAATATAAAGATAACCATCAAATCATGTACATAAACACATTGATAACGGATTTCACCTAGTGTGGGTTATATCTTCAGGCCCTCGTGTCAAGAGTGGGGAGGTCGCTTTATTAAATGTTGCAAGATGATGATGTAAATGGTACCCTCAACCAAAGTGGCATGTCTCTCCACAACATGTTCTCATGAACTCTCACTCATATGGGAAAATTCCCTCAGCAAGAGTGGAATGTCTCTCCATGAGATGTCCTATAAGAACTCTCACTCAAATGGAAATTTCTTCAGCATGACAAGCTAATAAAATATCACGAGATGGGGCATACAAGTATCCCTCAACATAATGGTAATCAGGGATGAAAAAAAACAAAAACATCATCTCATCAAATCAGAAGAAAAACATGGCATAAATACATCATATACCTCCACTTTCGGGGATGTTTGAAAATGCAAAGCTCAGCTTCTAAAATGGACATCATCGCTGAATTCGTGGCACCAAAATCATGTCAAACGACTATAAACTTTTCCCTTTTCTGACACCATCAAATTCTCGACCCTTCATCATCTTGAAGATTCCCCTAAAGATTCCTTCCTAAAGAAGGCTGAAAAATTCGTTGTTCGGATGAATATTCTAATAACACCACTACGCTCCCTATGAAATTACGTGAAAAATGGATATAAAGTTGGCATCATTTTGCCTTCGTAAAAATAATCCTCCAAGGTAATCTTTTAGATTCCACAATATTCTGCAAATATTCCTTTTTGCTGGATGTCTGAATTTATGTTGCTCAGATGGACAAACAGACTACACGATTGGACTCCTAGAAAGAAAATGTAAAAAAGTGACTATCAACTTGTCAAAATCTGACAATGGCATCTCTAACCCTCAAGAGAATCTTTTCAACATTTTGGTAGATTCCTTGTTCATGGTTTCGATGTCTATGCAACCCATGGTCCTAGCTGAACCTCCATGCTATCCCCCATTGGGTCATTGGTGTAGACGCCCATTTGGGCGCACGAGCCCTAGGGTGAAAACCCCCCTGTGGCCACTAAAGAATTTGGTGCATTTTTTAAATATTTTGTGTTTGTTAAATTTTTGGAGCCGTTATAACGACATGTGATGGCATTATATATATGGTGCATTGTTTGGTGGTATGTCATAACTGTTGGTGGTTATATTATATGCATTGGCATTGTTAAATTTTGGCATTAACGTTTTGGCATTACTGTTTTTGCATTGGATTTTTTCCATTGGTGTGGGGTTGCCTGTGGGGCGGGTTGGTGGGACCAGCCGAGCAGGTTCGATCCTTGTCGGCACCATTGTATATACAGTGGAAACGGATATGTGTGTTTGTTGGTGGGGTGGGTCTTCCAGCAGGTGGCCCCCCCACCATTGTTTTTTATTATAACATGTAGTTTGGGGGGACGGGGGCGCAGGCCCACCACCCAATATATATAATATATATATATATATATATATATATAATATATATATATATTATATATATATATATATATATAATATGATATATATATATAGATATATATATAAGCCATTTTATTATATATATATATATTTATATATATATATATAATATATATATAATATATATAATAATGGCTTTATATAATCTATATATATATATATATATAATAATATTATATATATATATTTATAATATATATATAATATATATATATATAAAGCCATTTTATTTGACAGGTTTTTTAGGGGATATTAGAGAAATTAAGTAGGCAACAAATTTTCCTGTTCTAGTGGTCAAATTCCATACATCATGATGCTACCAAATTATTGCCTCGTTAAGATTGCCATTTGGCCAAGTTTGACCAAAACTTTAACCATCTATAACTTGAACATATGAATTTGTATTTGAGTGTTGTTCACATCGTTGAAATCAATGCAAAGAACACTGCAATCTGAGGAATTTGATTTTTGAGCTTATCCATAGCCACTATTGAATTTTGAGCATGTTTGGGGCCACCTGGATCACTACATCTCGACCTCATGCAGTCAAACCTAATTTCAATCACGTTATTGGACATGTTTATTCACATCTCGTGGTTAGTATATAGTTATAGTTCATATTACTATTAACTATATAACTATATTATATATATATATATATATATATTATAATATATATATATATACTATATTATTAATTACAAAAAAATTATAGTCAACTCAAGGAAAAAGTTGACGATGGATAAGTATACTCCACCTCTACCCACTCAATGTACTGTTTAATGTCGATGGCTGATTTTAATAAAAGATTGATAGATCTTGAGACTACGGTGACCGGACATGGGGAAAAATCAATCTCTGAGATACAATAAAGAGAATAGAGAGTTAGCTTGAGCATAAGCATAACAAATTTAAAAAGGATCATGCAATCCTTTCAAATAAGGTGGATTTAAATCATAAGCAGGCAATGGTGATGCTGACTTGTATTTGTGACAAGTTGAAGATTACACCCGATAAAATACCCTAGAATGATGAAGCTACTCAACATCTCAATTCTCCGAATACATCAAACTCGTCATACTCACATGAGAAACCTGAGTCTCCAAAATCATTGTCCATGCCCCATCAATAAAATAGTAACACGAATTTTCAAAATATGCAGCTTTGGAATTGTTATCCTCCACAATATTCCAAGACTGAGAAAGGATATCGAGCTAGGTAACCTCAAACCAAGCTTTCAGTTTGGCAGCTAGCCCTGCCAAGCCATAGAGGACTCTCTCTATGAGCTCATCTGAAAAATGAGTAGAGAAAGAATAGATTTTAGGCTAGATATTTCAGCTCATGTAAGGTTTTGAAATTTAATGTTTTGTTGGATCAAGAGTCAAAATCAAGGAACTAGAATAGGTCTCAAGGGTTCAATTACAAGAGATAAAGAGGAGTGAGGTAGTCATGCTTTTGTGATACTTTGGGGTTTTGTCAATGTAGTGTAGGGTAGAAAAGAAAAGATTCAAAATGAGCATGTCAAGCATGAATTCATTTATCAGAGTATAGATAACACAAAGATGAAGTTCCTATCAAAACAAAGCTTAAACTTTAAGAATTATGTTCATCAAACTCATAGGAAAAATGCTGAAAGCACAGACATGGAAAGAAGATACATTAAACATTCATTAAAGTGAATCACAGAAGAAAAACACTATTAGAAACTCACACCACAAGAATTCCTAAATAATATCTCCAACTTGCCTTTGATTTCCTATAAAAGATGATGAGTACAAGCTGAAAAACTTTCACTTTCTAATGTCCAACCCCTAATACTTAAAAATCTGAAATATTTATATAATGTTTTACATAAAAATATCTTGAAACAGACTTCAAGATTTATTACAAAAATTCCTAAAATAGATCAAAACTACTACAATATCATTTTCCTGATTTTTGGTGTTGTTCTGGGCATTCTGGTGCAACTGAGGCCTCAAATAAACATTCTGTTAGACCTGTTGTTCGATGAACTTCCTATTGTTCCATTTTTCCTACAATCAGTTATAAGAATTATTGTAACAAATATGCAATGTGACTCCCTTTCTACTTCTTTTCTATTAAGAGTGAGTCAGGGGACCGATTCTTAGTATGTTGTTGACCCTCATCAAAAACACATTCGAATTAGGTTTTTGTTGTGTTGCAATCACAATACAGAGAAAAGGTTGTAAACACTAATTTTCCCTATTCTCTATAAAAAGAGGACCTAAAACTGCAAACACTACAATGCATAGGATTATCACATCCACAGGGCACATCACAATTGGAGGCTAGATGGAGGACTTATCATTGTTTCCATAGAGTTCTACTGATGGACCAGATGTGACAACTTATTTAAAAACCATTATTGATATATTGCGTTCATCTAAGGCTAATCACAATCGCAATTGCATCGGAGAAGGGGTATATGGGAGTGGGGCTATATACATTAGTGTGATCACTGGCAGCCCAAGGCTAGGGCGTATCATGGGATGCGATGCGTGGGGTAAGGAATGTGGGTCTTATCACAATCACATAAGAGAAAAGCGTATGGGGCATTGTGTATAATTCATGTGATACATGTCGGTTGTGGGTCGTGGGATGATGTGGGCCCAGTTATCGGATTCGGCGGAGGGATGAGGAGTTTTATTTGATAATTCATATAATAAACGCTCACTATGGTAATTGTGATGCAATATAACAAAAGGACTTACATATGCAGGTTTTAAAATATTCAAATGAAGTGGAGCAACGACTAGAGTTTATGTATCATATACAAGGGAAATGTGGCTACACTTGGAGTTTTCAAAGGGATTTCATAAAATTTCAATGTATAACCATAGAAAAGTGGATATAGAAATGTACAATGATTTTTTGGATATGAACAAGGGGAAAAAAGAGTTTTGAATTAGGATTTTAGGAATTTATCAAAGGAAAAGGGATTTAAAGGGAATGAGGGAATTTATGAGGGAAATGAGGGAGATGAATGAAATATGAAATGGGGATATTGAAATGGGATTAAATCTCCATGAATCATCATTATTTCCATTAATTACTACTCCCACAGTGATTAACTATAAGTGTTGTCATGACTCTTTTTTACCATTTTGATGACTTGACCTATTGATGACATCTAATGGAGTATGAGACTGAACATGAGATGAGACAGAGATGATGACCAAGACATTTACTGATGACTCATAATAATAAGTAATGACATGACTAGAATGGCATTGAACCATGAAATGGAGGGAATAGTAACGACCTAGACATACTAACCAATGACCAAATTTTATTTGAAAATATAGCAATTTTACTTAATAACCTTATCAAAAATTTTGAAAGAGTACATTTGATCACTGCTGACTGGCAAGAATGACATGCATTAACATGAATCAATACTCAAATATGCAGCTCATGAATCAATACCCCTTTTTCACTCCATCAGTTGCTACATATCAATGAAGAGAAAAACTTGAACTCTTCAAATTTGATGGTAACGATAAGTGCAGTGTTGCATGGTTCAATAATGCATAAGAATATTTCGATATTTACAATATTGATAATGATGATGAAAAGATGAGGCATGCATCCATGCAAATGGAAGGTGAATCATATAATTGGTATATGTGGTGGAAGAATACGATATTTGCTATCAGTTGGAAGAAATTCAAAAATGCATTCTTTAAGAGGTTCCAAGGTGTCAAGGAAGAATAGTTCTTCTCAGCACTCACTAGACTGCAAAAAAAGAATATGCGGACAAATACACTCGAGAATTGGAAATTTTAGCTACACGAGTACCTGGATTATGAGAAACTCATCTCATTCATTCATACATCATGGGACTTAAACCCCGTCTCTGGGATAAGATTGAGCTTCATGACATCACGTCTATAGAAGTAGCAAGATAGACATCAAAAGTTCTTGAAAAGATGCACGAAAATATGCAGTGGCGAAAAGTTTAAATAGTGTATTCAAGGCAAATAGTTCCCCAAACTATGAACATAGAAAATACAAAATATGTTCAATCACACCTTTGTGAGGGAGAAAAAACTAACTTGGAAATTCAAAGAATGAAAGATGGCAAGTGCAAATGTTGTGGCAACAAATGGGACCCTAAACATAGATGTGATAAGGGAAAAGAAACTAAGAACCTGTATAAGTGTGAATTCACTAATGATTGAGATAGTGAAGAATTAGGCATAGAAGACATTGAAGATTCTCCACAATTTTCTCTAGAACCAAATAGCAAGAACATTCTGCAAGTGTCATTATTGGCCATGATAGGCATATCGTAACCCTAGATATTAAAGTTAAAAGGCCATATCAAAAAAAGAAACGTAAGGGTTCTAATCGATATCGGTAGCACCCACAACATTTTGAACTCAACTATGGTGAAAAGGCTCAACAAATTTTGCATTTCCTATGCCCAACACGAAGGTTATGGTAGCTAACAGTAAGAAAATTGAAAAAGTAGGGAAATTCCATAAAATCAAATAACAAATTCAAGACTATAATCTAGAATATTCATTCTACATAGTGCCATTAGGAGGAGTTGAGTGGTCCTAGGGATCCAATGGCTACAAACCCTAGTCACTTACTCTACCAATCATCAAAAGAAATTTATAAAATTTAAATGGGAAGGGAAGAAATACAAGTTATATGGGTTCTCGCAACTTGAGAATCAAATTGTATCACCATCCCATATGATAAAAATTATTTGGAAGGGAGCACCAACTTATTTAGTGCAGTTTTATTAATTAGAAATGCTAACTTCAAATATGATTAATGAAGAGCCATGTGAAGTTCAAGAACTAATTCAAAAGTGAAAGAAGGTGTTTCAAGACCTTCCAATGAAGTTTCCTCCTAAAAGAGAAATCAAGCATTCAATCAAATTCAATTCAGGATCAAATCCCATCAACATCAAACCGTATCAATATCCACATCATAAAAAAACCAAAATTGAAAGATTAGCCTAGGATCTTCCAAAATGTGGCATTGTCACAAAAATTAGAAGTCCATATGTTACTCCAGTTGTAGTTTACAATTCAGTTTATCGATGAAATGTTGGATGAACTACACAGAGCTAAATACTTCTCAAAATTATATTTGAGATCAAGTTTGTAACAGCCCTGGTGAAAATTCCATGTAATAAAAATAAATAAAGGCAAACTAATAACCATGAACAATGGGATACTTATTCTAAGCTGAATGTTGGGCAGAATACTAGTGGTGGGGATCACTTGTGATTGTTTATGTCTAAATAAATTGGCAAAGGTAATGGCTAAGGCATTGGAGAGGAAAAATGGAATTTTTGGCACATTTATTTATGAAAATGACGGAAATTAGGAGAAAAGGGAGGTGAAATATCACAGGTTGAATGTGAGGAGGAAATTGAAGGAAAACAATGGAAATTGAAGAAAATAGAGGCCTCATTCATAAAAAGGCTTCTGGGGATCAGTTGGTAACCTTTTGTCAATTCAGTTTTGGAGCTCACTCATTATTCTCTCTCATATACTCTTGGAGACTTAGATTTTTCTCGGAGCACTCTTGGTTGGTGTGGCATACTTGGATTTTTGGAGCAATAAGGCAAAGGAAGACTAGGAAAGTGCAAGAAGGCACCAATATCAGAAACTACATTAGATTGGTTTGCAGGTACTGAGTTGCATGTATGTTTCCTTCACTAGTTTTTGGCATCCATGGCATATGCATGTGGGTTGTTGGTTGTGATTTTTCATTGGCATCGAGGATGGTCGGGATTTATAGTGGATTGCCTAGCCCTTCAATTTTATGGATAGCCATGGTGATTGTGGTTTACTTCCATTTATTTATTTTTGTTGGTTCTCATGTTTCCTTAGCTTGGGTTGAGTTATTAATCCCCTTGCCTTGGTTGGAAAAATGCTTTGGAGACCTGGAACAACTTGCCTTGAGTTACTAGTCCCATAGCTTAGGTTGGAAAAATGATTTGGAGCCCTTCGTGGGTTGAGTTACTAGTCCCATGGCCTTGGTTGGACAAATTCTCTAGAGCTCGGTAAACGTGGTGGGTTGAGTTACTAGTCCCGTAGCAGACAAACGATCTAGATTCCTAAATGGCTAGGATGGAGATAGATCTAATGATTGTTTTGTCATGTTCGACTATGAGGTAGAGTCATTGTTTGATGGGTTAAGGTGGATGGCCTCTAGAAGCCCTGGATAGTTTTTTATTGATGTGTTCTATGAGATCCCACATTCATGCTTGGAATATGGAACAGGGGTGAATGGTTGAAGAGATATTTGGCTCAGCCATTCTATGGTCAGGTGGAATGTGGAAGTCCTATCCTGGGTTTGAATTTTGCATCATTAATGAAAGGTTATTTATCCTTGTATTTTTATGAGCATTTTGATGGATTGTATGTGGCTTATATGGATGTAATTCATGAGTATTTTTGTCTCTATTATGTTGGTTGTGTATGTGTTTTATGATAGCAGCCATGTATGGCTTCCCTCATGTTTTTACTTGTAATTGAATGATCAATGTATCTATGACCTAATGGATGGAATATAATTTTATGTGTTGAGGCAATAATGGTTCTTATTGATTCTCAGCTAAGGATGAGACCCCTATACTCAAAACTATTAATTACACCTATAGATTACACAATTGCAATATGTTTGAAAAAATGCCTGTCATGGCTAGCAGGGGTCTAGTCAAAGTATTGAACAACTATTTTCTTTAGTGCTCTCATTTCCATGTTATTTTTTTGATCTGAAGAGATGGTTCAATTCTAGGCAGTGACCTGGGCTCTATGTTTGAAAAATTAACTCTAATATCAAAGTCGCTGGCATAGCACTAATAGTTTTGGTCTCTAGTCGC
Source organism: Pinus taeda (assembly GCA_000404065.3). NCBI lineage: Eukaryota > Viridiplantae > Streptophyta > Pinopsida > Pinales > Pinaceae > Pinus > Pinus taeda. Next base: position 18,073 of record APFE030361059.1, on the reverse strand, counting down.
TAAGATGCAAGCTTGTGAGAGAAACTTTGGATTGTTGTTCACACTCATGCCTATATCATGGGAGTGAGTGAACCTTAAATTTTCCAAAAGCTTAGTGGGACCCCAAGGAAAGTTTCCTAAAGTATTGGATTGGTTCCTGAGGGTCTTTGAGCTAATGATTAATGTATGTATGGTGTTTTTTCATTGGTTCCACTTCCTTAACGTGACTTAGGAGGTTGAATCATATCATAGTGGCATCTTGTCGCATGTTTACCCCGGCTAGCCTGTTGCTTGGGTAGACGTGGGAGCAGGGCATTACAGAGTGGTATCAGAGCATGGTTCACCCCTTAGACTAGATGGGCTATGTGTTGGTCACACATGAATGCCAGTGGCATGTGTGTCTCTCAAACTTGCATTCCATGTGATTGTTGTATTGTCTTGTTGTTTTTCATGGTTGTAGTGATGTCGTGAGTTGAAATTTGAGGGGTTATTGTGGAATGCATCGTTGGGAGTGTATGATTGATTACATGTCGATTTATGTCACTTACATGTATCATTGTAGTATTGTTGGTTACATTCTTGCATGTTTGGTTACACTTTTGTATTCTTTGTTGCATGTATCATTCTTGTAGGTTTGATTTTAAGTATTGTTCATTCATGCTTGGTCATATGTGTTTATGCATATGTGTGGATGGTTATGCATCACTTATGTGTGTTCATTTTTCATGTGTAAAGTGTATAGTGACGTAATGATGGTGGTTGTCATGCATGAGGTCATGGTGTGTGTTGTTGTTGAGGTCATGCATTGATGATTGAACCCTAGCTAGAATGACAGTTGCATGGTCATATGCTTATGTTTTATGTTTCTATATGATGTCATGATTATGTTATACATGTATCAAGATGATTTTTTTATCTTGCAGATGAGGTATCCTCCTTCTATTCAACAAACCCCACATTTACCATACAATTAGTTAGGATTCCGTTAATAAATGGGGACCCTTTTAAAAAAATTCAAAAAACTTAGCAAATAAGAGCTTCCCTTTTTGAACTATCAGAAATAAAATTTTGAATAAACTTAAGATATCAAGCTGAAATCCCTTTGTGACTAGGCATTCTCGCTTTATCGCAAATCATTGGACCTTATATAACAAAGATTAATTGACAATCAAAATCGGTGAATTGCTATAAAAGGGACCACCATGGTGGAATTATGGTATCATTGAACTTTTCATTAAATATAAGGCTTAAAGCATTTCTTATGAAATAAAGTACTTATCATAATCACATAGCGACATTCATAAAAGAACAAGACAAGAAAACCTTAATTATATGTGATTTGCAATATTATGATATGGTAAGTAAAACTCTCATCGCATCACGTCTTTTAAACAAATACCAAACATGTGAACCATGAAAAAGTTGAGAAATGTGATGTGATCCAGACCTGATGGAATTATGAAAATGGTTATAACTTAGCTCAGGTCTGACATATAGTAAACAACTACTTTATGGAATAATTATTCATTTAAGGGAAATGCACTCAAAAGGGTAAGAGGTATGTCGCTCACATCCCATATCGCAAAATACAAAATGACTTCAAAGTGGACCATAACCGATATTGCAATATTATGATTTTTGGTATTACAATAATTACTATTAATCACAATCGCATCATCGACATTGCACTCTTTAACACGTCAACTTGAAGTATCACTTACAAATTTGCGATGCGATGGTTTAAATGAGTCATAAAATAAATAACAAAAAGTCCTTAGTGCATAGTTAATGAGTTTTAATGCAATTTACATTTAAAAAAGCTCGAGGAGATTTCATATCTTTTATCCATATTTTCAAATAAAATCTTCTTCCTTGTCATCTTTCAAAATTAACTGTGTCATTTCATTTTCGCTATCATTTTTTCTCTGTGTGTTTATTCGATAAATCTCCATTGCTCAATTTTAGGGAACCTCCGAAGGAAACAATGCTTGAAAAGATGGTGAAGAAAGGAAAAGTTACTATGTCTAAGGATTCAGACATGCCCCCACTCTTCTTTGATACCATCTACAACAGAAAGGGTAGGACTACATCGTTGGAAGCCATGTATAACTTACTGGAGGGAGAAAAAATGAGAGCACTGGAAACTAAGGCAAGAGTTGATGCTAAAGAATCATCTGAGGCTTCCTACTTTGAGGCAGCATGCTCATTTCTGCACAAAATAGTTGCAAGGCCCAAGATATTAATATACACAGATATGGTGAAATGGATAATTGATAATGTGGATATTTTAGATACGACTTTCAGAAATTCAAGATATGAAGTTATGGGATTTTTCATGCCAGACAACTTGCACCCGATGTACCTTATACCAGAGCCACAAAAGCTCTATGATTAAGATTTTCTTGAACATTTTTCCAAAGAAAACGAGGAAACAATGGATGTTATGCAGAGCTAGAGGTCTAGCTTTGACAAATTCAAGTGGAAGAAATCTGGTATGTACCCAATTTCACCCCTCTTAGCTCCACATAATTTCGCGGCTGCGATGATGTGTAGAATATTTGGGAAGGGTGATAGTACCAAATTTTCTATATAGTGGGTTCCATTGATTGATGCAGTTTTTAACGCAATGATTATGAATTGGAGTCATATTTTGTCAAATAATTTAGCTATGGTTATTAGGGAATACAAACAAAAAAAAATTATCTCCTCACGAACTATTCCCCATTTTTACATGAGCGCTTATGTAATGGATGCCATATGTTTTTTCTCACGACTTCCAAACATCGGTTAGAAGTGGAATATACAAAACCCTATCCCTATCCATGTGTATCGTAAAATTTTGTGGAAATCGCAGTTCATTCCCCATGTTTACAAAATTTTCCGTGATATTATGTTACCCATTTATCAAACCATTTTTTATAAAACAGCCCCCACGCTTTTTGAGGAGGTGAAGATAGACATATTTCCAGTCACAGGATGGTTTGGAAAAGAAACATTTACTTATATCAGAGTTTTTGGGAGCATTGCACCTCCACATGTCCTTCCATATTATGTTCCATACAAACTAATGGCAAGAGAGATTGCTTATCAGATAGTAAGGGATGATTTAACCAAAGCCCTAAAGGAAATGAAGAAGCCCATTTGGCCAACCTTTCTGCTGCAATGTGGCTCTTTTGCACTACATGATTTTTGGCAAGCAACGAAAGAAATAGAGGATATTACATGTTTAAATTTAGCCACGGTTCCAGGTTGACAGTTTGACCCAAACAAAGTTTCCAAAGACTTCACTACCATGGTTAAAATTAGGGAGTTTACTCGTGAGGAGGATCAGTTTGATGACCTCTTCCAGGAAGCTAAATCATTTAGATGGGTATTACATTTAGCATCACTAAAATTAAGCCCAGTTGACATCAACTCTTTTCATGTATACATAAATAAAAGATTGTTGAAGGTCCCATTGGACCTATTACAAATTGAACAAATAAGAGAACCTACTCCTAGCATGAGCTTGGAGGAAAATTCTAAGATGAATTTTGATGAATAATCACAAGAAAACTCAACATAGGGGTCAAAACATTCAGAGCATCAATCTGAGAATGAAGAAGAAAGTCCCAATAAAGGTCTTTGAGAAGAATAAAGAGGAAAATACTAAGGAAACGACTGAAAATGCCTTGGCCATGAAACATACAGAGATTGACTCCACATCAGCTGAAACAAAGAAGATTCTAGTTATTGATCTAGATAAGGAATGGGAGCAATTCAATCAAAATCTCCAAACAAAGACAAATCTTGAGGGGACATCTAGATTCCATACCTAGAAACAGACTCAACAGGTAACAAATCTAGAGACAACAAAGCACAGAGTCATAAACACTCAATATATTGAGGTCATCTCAACTTTCCCCACTTCTGAAATTGTCTTAAAAATCGAAGAAATACCTCCGCTGGAAATATTTTACAACCCTACACACAAGGATGTGGTAAAACGAAAATGAAAGAAGAGGAAGTTTAGACACAATAGCAGTTGCAACCCTTGAGAATGAATCAATGGAATTTATATGGAAAGACACTCCTATTGATCAATCTGATAACCTTACAAAGTTATCGTAGTTTGCAAGCACCTATGCCACCGCAACCATTGATAAAGCAACACAATTCAACCTTCTTCTTAAAGAAAAAGAACAAAGAATACAATTGTTGGAACAACAATTGGAACGAGAGAAACAAAGTACCAATCAGCAAGTGGAATAGGAAGTAGCACAACTTCAAGGGCATTTTGAGCGAATGAGGTTACAACGATAGGTAATAATGTCAGAGAACGACTCATAGATTTACCAAATGCAGGCTATGATAGACATATTCAAAGGTAACCCTTAGACATATGAGTTCATTAAAGAGGCATTCAAGCTAAATTCTTTGTTGACACAACAACAAGAGATGTTCTGACAAACAATCTCATAGATCAATCCCTACTGTGAAACAAGTAATACATTGACTAACCAAGTGATTGATGTAAGATTTGAATATGAAGAAATCTATAAGAAGATGTCGAAGTTTATTGCTTGGCAGAAATATGATGAAGGAAGGAAAGTTGATCTGCCAAAGATAGAAGAATCCCATAAAAACATTCTATTTGCATATTGGGACACACAATCAAAGCAGGGAAAAAATGGAAATGGCAATAGCAGTAGGTACAACAAACAACAGTGGAAAGAGACAGCCCAAATCAAAGAGGAAGGATTCAAACAACTGTCCAAACTTGACTGGGAGACATACTCGTAGTATTTGGTAAAACCACATAGCCAATGGATGACTCTACGATGCCTAACTAGTTCAGCACAAAAAATATTGCCGCCTCTCTCAGATGTCATATTCGCAGGACATTTAAAATCTTTTATCACCTAGATTGAACCTCAGGTTGAAGGAAGGCAATGTCAGGGTAACCACAAACGATGCTTAGCCCAGTAGCTAGCCATACTGGGCCAAAAGAGGGCTCTCTCCGTAAGGAGCTCAACCAAGATGACTGGATCAGGTAAATGATATTATGCTAGGTATAGTAGCATGAAGTTTTGATTGGATTTTAAAGGGTTTTTTCCAGATCAGGAGGAGTTGGACAGTTTAGGTCTAGGGAATTAGGTCAGAATTGCAAGGTGTTCAATGGGGCAAGGTAGGCATAGGCTTTAGCACTCTAGGGCTTTATGGGGTGAGATGTTTTAGACTGGTGAGAAGCTAAGAAGAGCATGTGAAAACCATAGATCCTTCTATTTAAGGACCCGAAAATCGGGTCTATAACAAGGGGGATACCCGCTCGGTCCAGACCTTGGTTGGCAGCTCCTTATCTGTTTGGTATAGCGTGTCCGACTGGGGATATGGGACTAGTTTCCCAATTCAGTGTGTGTGTGACAAAGATGGGTATTTCTATTCTAAATGGAATACTTCTCTCCTAATTCTAATCTAATGCTATGCTATTGTATTCTAATAAACAGAAAAACATCAAAATTTATGCTAACCTGGGGTGTGATCTTTCTTCTATGCGATCTAAAAAGATTTCAAACAATAACTGGTAATAGAGATCATTCAGCTATTATAAGAAAAGAATTCAATAAAGATGAACTACTTCGTATAAGAAGTTAGACGAACCAGTTGTGAAAACTTATCGCATAAATGATCTATTCATACACTAAGCGTAAATAAATATTTATCACCGTAGGAAAGTGCCAAATGATAACTCAAGCATCCACGCTGCAATATATAAACAACTGAAAATTGAACATCACTTTAACGCATAAGCAGAAATGGTTAAGAGATAAAAGTACCATTTATAACTAGTCCTACTCATGAGCTTCAAGTGACAATTGATTTATCTCTCCTTGATTTAAACATCCACTAAGAGTACAGAAGTGCAACATCAGTAGCAGATATCAAATGTGAATATCAAATAAACCCTATTTCCATTCCATTCATCAAAACCTCCTCGGAGGGTGCAAAAGTGCATGTTCTGAGGACAAGTTTTTGATAAATTTCTGGACCCTTCTCTAAATGCATGAGAAGGGTTTAAATGCTACTAACTAAATAACTTATTTACAGAAATTCAGGATTCGATTTAAATGGCCGTCCTTTTTCTAAGTAAAACTATTTCTAAAATTAAATCTAATATCTGACTATTTCTAAATTTTCTCCTTAATGTCGCAAGCATTCAGTATTTGCCTGAGTAGAGTCGGCTGACTGTCTTCCGTCTTTGGTTGAGTTAAGCAAACAAAATCAGCAAGAGCTGGCACTATCTTCTCAGCAAAATTGATGATATACTTGAGAGTCACCCAATGACTATGTGGCTTTACCATGTATACCTGGTAATAATCCCATTTCAACTTGGTTAACCCTTGGGTTGTTTCTGCGTTTTCTTTAGCTTTCTGTTTCCAGTTTGTTTCTATCGCTACTTTCTTGCAATTTTTTGGGCTTGCAGGTGACTGAGTAATTAGAAGCCTTCCTTTTCAAGCAAGTTTTCTTAGCGATGCACAATTAGCACTAAGCGCGAATTGCGCATCAGAAACTGCCTTTGTTTCTTGATCTGGGCTTCCCTGATGCGTTTTTCACCTCTTGCACATTTTTCTCTTATTGGGTATAAAGCTCAAAATTTGTACAAATAGTAATTCCATGAGCTCTTGACCCTGAGCAGTAAGCTGTCTATTTCTTGTATTAGCATCATTCAATACCCATTCAACCATGGCTGTATATGAGAAATCTGTGATGGATGCCTTAGAAGAGTTATGCGGCTCTTTCTCTTCCTTAAGTGGATTAGGTGTGCCTTTCGAAATGGACATTGGAGTACTGCCTTTCCTCCTCATAGTTTCCTGCATATTTCCTTGTATAACACTTTGTCCTTCGTTCCTGCAGTTTACCAATGAGGTGGAAGTAATGAAAAAATAATGACAAGAAAACTTTAAATGCCGAAGATATGCAAAACACGCCACCTTACGTGAACTAGTTCTTTGAAAAACACAACACCATACTTCATTAACAACTGGCAACAACTCATTAATTCGCATTAAAGTGCATGAACAGTTCTTGGCCTAGAAAATGTTTTCTCAAATAATGAGCCAGAACCAACTGCGATGGAGAGGTCTTGTGATTTTTCTTTGCGATATCGCAGATCATTGTATCGCATTATCACAATTTCATCGTGTTGTTCTACCACAAGGTTGCTTGGTCGCAATATCGCAAGATCGCAGATCGCTTAATCGTTATAATCATTATGTGTAATTCATGTGATTTTTGCAATGTGCAATATGTGATATCGCATATTGGCGATTTTAAGGTTTTTCAATGTGAGTGCTTCTTAATGCATGCGATGCGATGGAGTTTTGCATCGCAATCTCGCGTTTTTTATTATTTTGGCTCATTTAGAAGGTACCCTATCATTCTTTGTGCAATGCAATATCTCTTAAGGAGCGAATTTACTTTCTTCATTATGAAACTTAGGTTTTTTAGATTCTTCAAAGGTATTTTCCCAAGTCCATGATGTTGTAAGTTTCATCTAAAAGGAAATATAACATTAATTGATTTTTTAAATTTTTTACTAAGGGTCCCCACTTATTTAGTATTAGCAATAGCACTTCATAAGGAGGGGGGTTGTTGGTGGCCACAACACCCTCCTAGACTACATAAAACATGAAATGGTGAATGGTTTCCCAAGGCAGAGTAGTGATGTAATGAATTCTGCCTATCAACTTGAAAACATTCAACTAGAAGTAATGAAATGATTAACAGAATACATAAAACACATTAACATATGATCAAATAAGAATAAATTGTACTAAAACTCATACCACATGGATCCCATAAAAATAGCTGCAATTCTTATTAATCTACTGCTAAACTACTACAAATGGTGTGTAATCAAGGTCTGAGCATCCAACTGAGTCCAACCCTTTACAATGAGAAATAAGAAGAAGATATAGACATGAATTCAACCTCCTCCCATCCTTAGCAGTCTAATCCCTAAGATGAGGAGCTAATCTAACTAATATTGAACAAGAAATAGGAATTTAGGCATTTCAACAACTTGCCTCTAAAAGTGAAAAATTGATTCATTTGAGCTCAAGTTGACTTCTAAAGCAATGAATCTACCCTCTATTACTATATATCTATCATAGTTACATGCCAAGTCATTGTTTACAAAGGTAGATCATACTCCATTTGAGAGAATCCAAGAACACAATAAAATACTGGAAAAATAGGAATCCTGAGCAAAATTTGCCCTATGCACAGTGCCACTGGCCCAACACGTAGTGCCGCTTTCAGGTCCCTTTTGGAGGCATTCCTGGCATCCAAATTGAGCTCATGATAGCTCATTGGAAAGGTATTCAAGTATAATTTCTAAAACACCTGGAATTTCAACATTTGAATCTCATTTGACCCCTCAAAAATTGATTCAGCCAAGCTACTTCTGTGTGTCCAAAAAGTGGCAGAAGGGTCATTTTTAGGGTGTTTTTTGACCTTTTGTTGGATCAGTTATGCCCCCAAAACATAGAAAATCTCTAGGGTGCATGTCCTCAATGCTCTAAATCCAAAAAATTCAAACCATTTCTCATTTGGGTGCCCCTAGGAAAAGCACAACGCCAGTGGTGATGCTCATTGAGCCACTTCCTGAATGTGCAGTGCCACTTCTTGAACGCATAGTGCCACTTCCTGAACACACAACGCAACTTCCTGAACACGTAGCACCACTTAAAGCTCACTTTTGACTGCCTTCCCAATGTTTAAATTAATCACGGGATAGCTCACTGGAACACCTGTCAAGTTTTCTTTCTAAAACATCTTGAATTTTTCAATTTGGAGGTCATTTGCCATGTCAAAAGCTCAATCTCCCATGACTGGTCAAAATGTGCATTACGAAGCTACCAAAATGCAGAGTGTTGTTTCAATCAACTTTTGAAGGTCTTCCGTAAATCCAAATTGAGCTCATGATAGCTCATTGGAAATCTCTCTATGTCTAGTTATCATTTGAGTTATCAAGCAAGTCATTTGGTCATTCTAGCTAGGAGAAATCTTGATTTTCCCAAGGTCACTTTAGAAGTGCAGCAAATTTCTTGTAGCGGATGTATTTTTGACATTTCTCTAAAACCATGACACCTGTGTAAAAACTGAAGGAGGTTTTTCTTCCTTGGCCTGTTGTGGACAAAACCCTCTCTCACATTTTCGAAATTCTTCCTTGTTTGGTATAAAACATAGTTTGAAGAAAAACCAACCCTATGTGTGGCAAATGATTTGTCCCTTGGAATGACTTATTGAAAAATGATGGAGACATGATGTGTATGAGTTGGAATGGCCTCATACTCACTAAGATGACCTCCCTTATGCCTCATATACTCAGATGTCTCTGATTCCATAGCCAACCCTACCTCAATGGGTGAGGAAATTAGGGTTTAGTGCTTGTGGAAAATGATGATTTGGACACCCTTGGGAAAAAGCAACTCCCTTTGGCATGCACTTAACCCTTTGAAACTTTAACCTTTCACTTGACTATTTCCTTTGAAAAATTGATCTTTTGGTGGTCTGGCATCTTTGGAACACTAAGTTAACAGCTTGGGATGTCGAAATTATTACATTTGAAAGACATAAAATTACATAATGAAATAAGCATTTTTCTTTACAAATCATCTTCACATGGTGAAGGGATGTTATTTGATCACCCTTTACTTGCTGGTCTTATGCAATGGAATGGAACCTTGGCAACCCTAATGACCTAATGAAACCTTGAAAAACCCTAAAGACCTAATGCGACCTTGAAAAACCCTAAAGAACTAATGAGACATTGAAGGACTGAATTTCAAGATGACATAATGACCTCATGACTGATACAAATGTCATCATAAAAATAACTTTATGGATAATGCACAGTCAACAAGATATGAGACTATGCCAGCAAGTAATCACATTTAGGGAAGAGTGATGTTTCTGGACTAGGGCTACCATCAGTGACTAATTTTTTTGCATGAACTAATGGAATGATAAAAAAAATTTGAATCGAACCCTTAAAATGATATGAAAAGAGGATTTTTGATCACTGATGGCAGGATGCAAATACTGAAATTAACAAAATCTACAATTGGCTAGCCACCCCAGGTGAAACCAATGATGGATATCTACAATCTCAAGCACCAAGTGGCTGACCAAGACAATTCAATTTGAAGAATCTTGTCATCAATTTATTTTATATTTTATTTTTTATCTTGCTTACTCTAAGGAAGGTTTTTTGAAACCTCCTCATATTTTTATGTAATAATCTATTTTTGAAACATGTATTATAGTATTTAAACCTCTCTCATGCATCTAGAGAGAAGTCTAGCATTTTATCAAAAAACATTTCGCAAAAGATTGAATTTTGTACTTTTGCAGTTTCTTTGAGGAGATAATTGGAACGAGATCTGAATTTTCTTGAATATTGAAGTATACTCTACTGAAATTTCACTTCTGTACTCTTAAGGTATATCAAATTGAAAAGAGACAAATCAATATTGTCGATTCCATGAGTAGGACCTTTTATATTTGGTACTGTTACCTTTATGATTAAGTTTTATTTATGAATTGGCAATAGTCCTTCTTTAATTGTCTTATGTATGAAAATTAGAGCTATAGTTTTACATTATTGCACTTTTGTATATTGTTTCAGATCTAGTTCCTTATTGAATACATGCACAATTACTATATGTGATAAATTTTTTCTTAATTGTTTTGTTTAACTATTTAGCCAAAATAATCACCATTAACAATTTCATTTCTTTTAGCAGTTGAATAATCTTTATTATCAATTTCTTTAAGACACCTTTGTATATCGCATATCTTAAATTATTCCCGGGTATATATATAGTAAGATAAATAATAGAATTAGTAGATACATGTGTTTGTTGTTTAGATTAGATCAATTTAGTTAAATCATTCTTCATCATATATTATATCAACCCAACACCATTCTCATATCAATTCTTTCTGGTGAAATGGTCCCATCATCCCTAGTTGGAGCAATCATACCAAATCGGAAAGGAACTGCTTTCAAGGTTCGCACTGGGTCATTATCCCCCATGTTGGGACAATGGAATTCTAGGGCTTCAACATTTTGGCACTAGAAGGAGGGAATGATCGTGAATGGCAAAGAGGACTGGTTATAAATCAAAAGGCCATCCTAAGGGTCGCTCCTCCTCTGGGTCTCCTCCAACTTCTAGATCCCCATCTAGAACTACAATTCCAAGATCAGAAGTTGAGCAAAGCTCTCCAAAATCTCCTAGTGAATCTTAGAGAATACCTTCTTCAAACTCAAACCCTGAATCTCCAGAAGTTCAGACTTTGATTGAGAAGATAGAGAAAATCTTCATTTCAGCTGAAAAGAACACAACATCTTAGTCATCTTAAGGAAGTGCTTCATCTGTTCTACAACCAAGATGAATCTTGACTCGTTCAAAACATGAAAGAACTGAAATTCCTCCTTTTTAATTTCCAATTCCCTCTTTTCGAAAGAAAACCAAGAAATCTGAATCCCGGACATTCACTAGTGAGGTTTTATCCCATTCTCCACTTCAAACCCCTTCATTCCCTCCATTGATTCCAACAACTTCCATTCTAATTACTGGGGATATTTCTTCTAATCCAATTACCCAATCCGCCTCTTATTCAATTCAAACTCCATCCACATCTTCATTCACTCAAACCTCTCTTATCATCTCACCCATTCAAAATTTTATGGCAGGACAACAACCTCCAATGCGAGTTCACCCACAGAATAATCCCGGTGCTGTAGAAATGGAAACTCCTCTTCACCCTCCTCGAAAGCATCCTGAAAGATGGTTGCCAAAGTTTAATCTTGATGATGGAATACTAGCTGAGGAACATCTCCATAACTATATGATGGCCATTAATTTAATAGGATCCTGGTATTTTTCGTTGCCTCCTCCCTCCATAACTACATGCGATATGTTTGAATAACAATTCCTAGCTAAGTTTAGAGATGCCAGAACCATTGCATTGCTCATTAATGAATTGTATAATCTTAAGGCTAAAATAGAAGAAAAGTCCAAATATTTCAACTCTCGATTCAACAAACTACTCAATTAATTTCCAACCGCATCAACCCCTGGAGTTGATGTGCAAATTGAGTGGTACATATCTTCCCTTCCTTCCAATATATCCCTTTTTCTAGATAGATCAAATTTGGCCACATTAGTCAGGAACATGAAGGAAGCCTTGTCTGTAGAGAAGCGCATAATTTCTCTTGAAAAGAAGACCTCTCAAGAAGACAGAAAATCTAAAAAAGTTACTTTTAGAGATGGCTCTAAGAACAAAGTTCTGAAAGATCCTTTTGATCTTGAAGGCCTTCAGGAAGTATTGAAAATGATGTCTAATGAAATTTTTGAAATGAAGAAACAAGTTGTTGAATCCTCTTCTACTAAAAAGCCTTTCATATCTTTTAGGACGAATCAATATTCTAGTTCTCAGCTACCAAATACCATATCTAATGCTGAGTCTGACTTAGAAGAAGAGGAAGAAGAGAACACTATGACCAATGAAGAAATAGAAGAAGAAGAAGTGGTCGAGCTAAATGGGATGTGGGGCTTTATCTTTCCAAATGAAGAAGAACAAGAAGCTTTACCTATTAACACCAGAAGTAAAGGGCCCACTAATACAACTCAATCAAATCAAAAACAGAAAATATCAACATCCTATTAGAAAAAATATGTATTACAGTGAAATCGAACACATAAAATATATTGTAGAAATATAAACAAAAAAAACACATAAAAAAAGAGACACACAGATATACGTGGTTCACCCAATTTTGGTTACATCCATAGAGAAACAGCCAGTCCTTCCTTTTATAATATCCAACAAACTGAAGAGATACAACCTACAGCAGATCCATTGTAATTCCCTCTTCACTCTCACACAATCTCCTCTCTCTTTCTCACTCAGAATATAGATATACATAGACTCAATACAATTCCCTCATATATAGTGATGGGTTGCCTTCTAGGGCAAAAAACCCTAAATTGAACATAACTTCTACTATCAGATCTCTGCCTAGTGAACAACCAAGATTGAAAATGAAATTACAACATTTTACAAGGCAATTTTACATCTATTTTTAGCTTCAGGGGCGTTGCCCCTGACCCCCCGCCAATGGGGGGCTCCCAAAGATCACAATTGCCCCCCCAGACCCCCCTTGCAGTGTACATTTTATGGGCGGCGTTGCTGCCACATTACGAAATGGGGTCCAATGTCACAACACCTCTAAATAAATAAGATAATCAAGCTCCACACCCAAGACATCCACTGCTAAGGAAAAAAATCAACAAAAATTCTTCTCCTAAGGCTTCCCAGTCAATTCCATCTTCATCAAATCTTCCATCTACATCAAAGACCCTAGTAGTTATTGATACCATGGAGTATAACATTGTGGAAGACATGAAGAAGACTAGGGCTAATATTTCGCTACATGAACTTAGCAAGCTAAAAAAAAAACATAATTTTTTTCTTAGAGAACTAAATGCAGTTCTTACTTCACCCCTACCTGTTGTTGTTGTATCTCAAGCTGCTAAAGGTATGGGTAAACCCCTTACTCCTTCAAACAAGGTCAATCTCACAAATTCTATCCTTATCGGTGACTGATCTCTCTCACACATACCTCCTTTCCTCTTAACTTATGAAATTTTCAATAGAAACCTTCACAATTAATTGATTAACTTAGGAGCCTCTTCTAATATAATGTCGAAAATAGTTTGTGCTACATTCAATGTCACTCCTCAAAAGTTTGTTGATCGCATAGTTTAGCTTGATAGAACTAAGATAGAGGTCTTAGGGGAAATAAATTCAGCTAGCATTCAACTTTCCTCAAATCACAAAGTCTGTCAAATAATTGATATATTGGTCACTGACATTCCTTGATTCTATGGTCTAATTCGAAATAGAGACTGGTCTGAGAAACTTCATGGATCTTTTGCTACAGTCTGGTCCCACATGTAGCTTCCATATAATGGAAAGCCAAATCAAATCTGAGTTGACCAAGAAAAACATATGAAACACAGAGTGACTAAATTTGAAGGTGATAATGAGTTGGTAGCATTCAATAACAACATTATTGGAAACTATTCGATTGAGTCATTTTTAGGTAACTTTAAATTGCATGAATCTCCCTTTTTGAATAATGTTGTCACCTTACAGATTGAAACATTTTCACAGACAGATTCTTCCAAGTGTAAACATTTTGTGAATAAATGAGTAGTTAATACTTTATTGTGGACTTTATACTTTGATGGTTCCAAATCTAATGATGGTGTAGGAGATGGTTCCATTTTAATCAGCCCAAAAGGTGAAAACACCATGTTACCTTAGAGATTAGAATTCGGATGTACAAATAATACTACAGAATACGAGGCATTGGTCTAAGGATTATATAAAGCAATTGACCTCAAAATCAAATATCTGCAGGTTTTTGGAGATTCATAAATCATCATTAAACAGGTAAGAAATATTATTCACTACCTTTCTGGACATCTTAAGCATTATCAGTCATTAGTCCAGGATCTTACATCTCATTTTTTGGCATTTTATATTTCTCCTATACCTAGAATGCAAAATGCCAGTGTAGATCTGTTAGCTAATGTTGCATCAAAAATCATACCATCTGAGGATTATAAACCTGATAGGTTTTCCATTGTGTTAATTTTTAGACCATCTATCCCTAACAATGTCACTAATTGGTGAGTCTTCAATGACGATTATGATATTGTGAATTTTCTAACATCATAGGGGTCATATGATGACCAAATTATAGATGAAAATGAGCATGACCTTCAGTTAAAATAGAAGGCTGAGGAAAATCCAATACCTAAATCTGGAGTCAAATTAGGAGATCTTTATGATATCAAAGACATATTTAAAAAGTAACTAATGCCAAAATCCAAAGCTCCACCTTGAGATCTGAATTAATAAACTTGAGGACCAATGACAAGCCTTAGAACATTAATCTAGGCCTTGGCCTATCCTCTTATGAAAGATCATCATTCATTAGATTATTAAATAAATACAAATGTATCTTTGCCTGGGATTATTCTGATCTCAAAACTTATGATACTTCTGTCATACAGCACACCATTCCTATGATCTGTAATGTTAAACCAATGCAGTAGAAGCTAAGGAAGATTCACCCGGACCTTGAGAGCCAAATCAAATCAAAGCTAAATAAAATCCGAAAGCCTATAATCATATTTTCTGTTAGGCATTTGAAATGGGTGTCCAATCTAGTGCATGTTAGAAAGAAGAATGGTGACATTCACATATGGATAGATTCCAGAAATTTGAATAAAGAATGTCAGAAAGACAACTTTCCCCTACCAACCATGAAACAAGTACTTTAGTCAGTAGTTGGTTATGAGCTCATGTCTTTCCTTGACGGGATTTCAGGATATAACCAAATTGTTGGAAATAATACTGAGAGAGGGGGGGGGGGGGTGAATTAGTATTAGCAAGTCAATAACTTTTTCATTTCCATACTCAGATTCATATACACTACTTTAGTTAAGGGAACCTGCGTGCATATGCAACTGTGTTCAATGCAACTAGCGTATATCTAGTAAACTTATGATTCAGTTAATCCATTATATGCTAACCTTTAATCAGTGCATCAAAACTTCATTAATCATATAAATAGTAAACAGGTGCAGTAAAATAGAACATATCATCACACATAAGGAGCACACATGAACACCATGATATAAGGTGGAAACCCAATGCGGGAAAAAACCACCTGCTGCTATTTTCTTTAAGATAAGAAAAACCTATTTACAATCTTGTACTCGCACAGACTCATATCGGTATGTAGGCACCCACCTACAGAAGGCTACAACCTTCTCTAATTCTCCAGCTTCTATTGGAAGGGAGCTATAACCCCCTAGCTCTTGTATTAGCCAATATATTTACTAGTACGTTGGCGCCGGCCTACACAAGGCTATGACCTTCTCTTTTCTTTCAGGGACCATGTTTCGTAAATTTTCAGATTGGATCCATAAATATAAAACAATCACAACTGCAATACAACCATCAACTATATCTACATCATCAATCTTTGAATCACCTAACAACTGAATCACTGAAACCCTGTCATCAAAACATAGTCACTAGAACACAAAGCAGAACCCAGAACTCTATAACAACCACTAGAACCAATAGCAACCTCAAATATCAAATCTCATAACGTATACACTACTTGGCTGTGTCGAACGAGCATGTATACGCTCTTTCACCAAACGGAACTTGCATACAGATCTGAAAATAATTACTTATACCGCTGCAATTTTAAACTTCAGATATACCTAGAACATAAGATATAAAGGATAAGACATGCGTCAGTATTTAGATCATACCATATAATGATAAGGCATTTAGTCTTCATGATCCCAGTTCATCAACCTTCATTCGCCACATAGGTGCATCCTTAGCAAAGCATCACATACCCATAACTAGCATACGAGATCTCACACTTCATTAGATATTTATCATTTGCACACTTACACTTTGGCCTAATGATCTTCTTCTCCTTATATAGGTTTCGACCTCTCTCAATACCATGGTCCAAAACCATGTAGGACCAATACCTTGGACCTAATACCTGGGGTCAATACCTCGGACCAAATACCATGGACCAATACCAAAATACCATGGACCGAATACCACGAACCAAAACTTAGTTTTCCAACATGTCTGCGCCTTTCCTTCTATGAAGGTGCGTGTGTACAATATACGCGCCTTTGTATATAGTGAACCTGTGTGTATACGTGACTCGGTATATGTGAACCTGTGTATACCTTACTTTCTTCATTCTTTCTATTTACCTGCTATACTATGATCTTCCATCTGAGAGAGTTGCCTTCAAGGACAACACTTGTGTCATACCTGTATCATAATGCCAACAATCTCCCCCTTTGGAATTGATGGGAACAGCCACACCAAGTCACTCTCCCCGTTTGACATCAAGGGCAAAGGGTAGGCCAAGATATTCTCTCCCTTGATATACATTATGATGTTCATACTCCGTCTGAGTACATGTTGAAATCTCTGATTGAGCTCCCCCTTTGTACATTCTAAGATGTATCAATCCGTCCATGCTCCCCCTAGGCACATGCCAAGTCTGCAAAAATATTTTTCAAAAGAATAACATGACTCTATAACTCAACTAAGTGAGTATGACCTTTCTATCACCAATGACTCATACATACATCAATCTCCCAACGAAGTGGGGATACACCATTTCGACTCATCCACCCAACCAAGCGTGGATATACCAAATGTTTACACATGACTGAAATAGACATTATTACATCATCTTTCCCATGCAAAGTGGGGTTACAAATTAGGTCTTTTCATGACCTTTACATCAAATGATATACATGAATTTTATAACAATGACCAATAATCTAAACAAGACCATGATAGTCATCAACAACTATCGTACACCATATATGATTTGCACCATAAGCACTTGACACCAACATCCAGACCTGTGACCTACAATACCATTCTCTTGGCCAACCAACAATAAGTAGCAAGATGTATCTTTTAGCTGCATAAGCATTATCACCAAAGACTTCTAACCATAATGCCAACTGTTACGCAGTAATTTGTCACCATCGGCCACAGTCCTTGTCGCGCCCCCACTGTCACACATTGGAGGACACATTTACGGACCGGTGACCAGTGACATAACTTGAAAACACTTGCATTGAGGCCTCCTGATTATGAAGTACAATAACCCTGAAGACACCTGCTGAAGATTAGCCTTGGAAAATGCCTTTTTCCCAGTAGCGCGAGCACACAGTATATTACCCCGCGCCAATGGCCCAGTCCTTACAAAGAGGGCACGCCCATAAGCGCTCTGTCCCAGAGCACGGCCCGTGCCACACAATTTGGACATGATTTTGGCCAGCGCATGCTAAGAATGCTTTTTCCCTTGCGACTCACTCAGTTCCCTGAAGGAAAAAGCCCACAAAAGCATCCGGGTTTCGGCTTTTCTATCCAAGGCAACGGCTATTATGGGGCATTACCAAAA
>APFE030361055.1:0-10909 GCA_000404065.3 Pinus taeda | reverse complement strand
TCAAAACGGCTCCGGAAGTTCAGGACCCGAAAAACTGCTAAAAATAGTAAATTGTGCTATAATTAAGGAAACTAAAAATACTGAAAGAGACAATTGTGGGGGTCCAAATGGGATAGGTGGGTGGCCACCAACATCCACCTAGATCACCCAATCAATGAGCTAGTGGAACGATGTATAAAAACCTAATAGAAAAATAATAAGAACTATATGCCTTAAGAGAAATTAGTTAGCTAACATCATCTTGAGACATACAAGCAATAAGATCCTAAAAACCAACTGCAAATTACTTCACAATTGGTTTCTCGCATAACATGGAATAAGGAAAGCAAAGATTCATAACAAACATATCAACCATAGTCATGAATTAATTCATCAACATAAATCCAACATGAAAGAACACACAAAAACTTGATTAGAGTTTCAATGAGCTAGTACAACCAATAGAGGAGAGCATGTGATTTTTTTGCAAAATGAAGAACGTCTCATTAATAATGCTTCTAATTCAACTACATACTCTACAAGCCCATCAAAACCAACTACATACTCTACAAGCCCATCAAAACCCAATAGTGGGACGAGAGCAATTCATATCATCCCCAAGGCCAAACCATAGCCTAATCACAACTCGCCCTACTATCTCCTTAGAGCTGAGTATCTCTAGCTCCTTAAGCAAAAGACAACCATCTAATCCTAGCGCTAGTTCAAGTGTTAATGCACCTCCAAATGGGGCATGAGGGTATATCTATAGAAGTGATGTGACCTTTCACTTATCCTCACCTTCCACCTACCCTCAAAAATCTATGAATTTTGGTAAATTTTCATGACAAAATAGTATTTACAACAAAAGGCAAGTCATGAGGTATTCACATTTGCTTTGAGACCAACTCCTATTTAGAATATTGTCGAAGACCTTGAGACAATTTCCATTGTTACTATTAATCAGTTCTAGAGGCTTGCATGGAGCCAATTCACTTGTTGTTGCATTTGGTTCTTCATAAAAAAGAACATTATCTACTTTTAATGATGAAATGAAGTACATAACATAACTCCATGTGTGGGAGCGTCAATGTGGTGATGTCTTGAATACCCTATTGAGTTAATATATAGATAGGAAACCCTGGTTGTGTAACCTCCTCATAGAATTGAATATCAAATAAATAGGTTAAGCTATGAACTTGGATGGATTTGATGCAGTAAATCTTAATGGAATGTTAGTTTCATACAAACTTCAACCATTAGTGCTCTGTGGAGTTGATTGTATGGAAGCTAGGGAAATAAACTAGTATTTTTAAGCTAAAAGAATTAATATTAAGCTATAAGGGGAAACACTTGGTATCTTCTAAACTACCTCTACATTTGTGAGAAACCTTTAAAATTTATGAGGAACCCTTTAGATGACATTAATGGCCCACATGCTCCTTGATTTGGGATACAATTATTCTCTTTTCTAGCTTGGAAAAGGTGCATTCACAATATTTCAACTTACCACCTTCACTGCGACCCCATATTCCTTTGTTCACGCATAGGTCAACATTATTGTTCCTTGCAAGCAAAAACATTTGTCACATAAATTTGTAGTCAAAGAGAAATATTAAAAACGTAACATATTCACTAAAAGAAAGATATTAATTTTGGACCCCTCCACAGTCCTTTTCTGCATCACAATATTGTTAATACAGTTTTGGTCTATGCAGGATCATTTTGAGCCTCCTCGACCATGTTTTTTAGAGGAGTTCATAGCCAATACTGTAAAAAATGATAGTAAGAGTATATTCCAAAAGGCTATGAACATTCTTCCTTGTTCAAATATTAATAGTGGTCCCAAGGTAGTTGCAAGATCTTTTCATAGGACACACTTGATAACTCTGCATGTGCCAAGCTAAGAGCCTAGAGCATAAGATAAAATGTTGCATTGGGGACTACACATAATACAAATTCAATTATATGTATTTCCTGGTGTATGAAAACCTTACCAAATTCAAATTTCTCATGTTTGGAGTCAAGATCATGATCCATATCAAAATAATCAACATCTGAACTTGCGTGGATCCCATACACATTATCTTGAAGCCTCTGGTCATACTACTTTTTGGAAGTGGGGGCTTTTGAAGAAGCATTCAAAGCACTGTAACAAGTTCCCGAAGTAGTAGCAACATGGGTAGTTCTCTAAAGCCAAAAACATTTGATTTTCACTAAGTTCATCAATTGGGCTTAATAGTACATGACAAAGATCAGGAGACTAGTACATCGCTTAATGATTATAAGGAGTGAAGGATAGCCAAACATACTTTGTCAACCATGTTGAATAAGTTTACTACGGCTTGGATCTGAAAGGTTCACACAACCAAAGTGATATCACTAGTGACATCATCTAATTGAAGTGTGTTTTCATCTTCTATATCTTGTGTTTATGTGGAACACATTTTCAGAAGCAATGCATTTCACCTTCTTGAGCCTTGGGAGGTGATAATCTTTTAAAGTGGCATTCAAGCGTAATCCCTAGAAATATATTTTGTATTATTTCTCCAGGCATTTAAGGGTAGAGCCGCTTCAAGCTTCCAAGTTTCTTCAGTTTGGGTCTCCACCAATTCAATTTCTTTTTGGTGCAATAATAAGTATTGGTGAAAAATATGGAATTTTCCTTTGAGGAAGAGTAAAATAATATTGCCACTTGTTTACATGCTTGACCATGCCCTAAATGAATTCTACCTACTTGATCATGCTTTTTCATTGTTTGCAGTGGATCAAAATTTCAAAATTCCTCTTGATTTCTATTATAGGTGCAACATTCCCATGTGCCCCTAATCATATTAAATATTTGGACACTTTTAATTCTATCTCCAAATATTTTGTTAACTGCACAATTTTTTTTACAATCATAACATCAATGCACTTAAACTACCAATGTTAGGATGCGAACATCCCCAATAAGACTCCTTCCAAAATACTATATTTCCAACTTCCTATTCTTTGAGAAACTCTGTAAGTGGTGCTCAAAGAACGCATGCTCTTATTTGTTGAGTTCTATGTTTATGGATATCTATAGAGCATAATGTTGCACCAACAAAAAGAGATAGGGCAAAATATTATTTGATTAATCTTGATGAGTGACTCAGAGATGTTGATCTCATATTTGCATCAATTATCTAAGTCAATCGTATGAAAAGGTAGATCAAAAGTCACTTTAAATAACACAAAGTTTGATCGTGACCTATTGTGCGCAATGCTTTATCATCTTGTGACTATTTCTCTTGCACTTGAGGGTGAATTTAATATTAGTTTTCATCACCCCTCCATTTGGAAACATATAACCTTTGGTTGCTTAAACCTGTGTTTTTTCCACTCCTAGTGTGATGAGGGAGGAGGAAGTCCGATTTCCAATCCAGTCACATATCAGTGTAAGTTTCATTGTCACAATCTAGTGTTAGTGATGCCTTCATGTCGTTGCGTCATTGTATATTATAAGTGTTATTTGTGACCTTTAGGAGAAATAAGGCCAAGTCTCTCGCAGGTCGCAGATTTCATCTTCAAGCTTAGTTGCACTTTCGAGTTACAGTCTCACTATAATTTGTGAGTGTGACTTGCGACCTAAAGGTAGTAGTTTCCCACACTAGTCACAAATTCATTCCCTAGCACCACTAGTGACTAAAAGTGTGACATGCAATTTTAAAAAAGCAGTTAGAGAAGTCACATTTTGGTTGGACACTGCAATTGCAACCTACAACCAATATTCTCATGTAGTTCATATTCCCTTTCACATCATATGATATATTTCAACGCCCTTGCATAATTTCTCTCCAATGTATTGGCTGCATTTTTACAACACATCTAACACAAACTATGGATGGTTTAAACGTTGACTTCTTATGATTTCCAAATTTAGCCTTTGAATGGTGTTCAACGCATCGTCAAAATGGTCTTCCATTGATCATTATTGTTCCATACAACTTGATATCCTATAGAAACCCAAGCATTGGAAATATGTGATACCCAACACATTTTCTAGTAGTAAAACTTGACACATTGCAATGCTATAATACCTAACGCCATTTTGATATAATAATATATCACACTTCAATAGATTGGGTTATCTTGGGTGGTCCACACATTGCATTTAAGGGTTTATTTGTTGCTGCAATGGTATGACTTGTGTGCATTATTTCAATGCCCTTGTTTTATTCCTTTAATGTGTGGTATTATATTGTATTTCCAATGCATCAATACAATGATTGTCTAACACCTTTCAAAGCACTTGCACTATTATAATATGGTATTCTTATTGCTACACTTGCACAACCTTCCAACACTTGGGTGGTGTTGTAACAACTACAAAAATTAGCGAGCCACTAATAGAATCCATCATCTTTGTCTATGTCCATATAAAAGATCAAATCTTGCTAATCATGCAAGGAAGTATTGAATAAGAATTGTGGCTATAAATTTGGGTTAACTGACCATTTATAGATAAGCCATTCATCTATCTCCTTAGCTTAGTCCTTTTAGTATTTAAACACTAAAGCAAGAGCTCACACATGTAAGTCTTCAATGATGATGCAAATCAATGTCGGAGGGATTATTATAAACATAATTTTAAAGTAAGTTTTTGGTGTTGCTTCACTGCCATTAGGCTTGTGTAGTACCCTAACGAAGTCACTCAAGAGGTCACAAGCATTGCTTCGCTGCTAGCAGGGATTTTTAGTACCCCAATGAAGTTGCTCGCGTCACCTCTTTGTGTAGGAAGCATTTTTCAATCCTTTACACTTTATTTGATTTATTTTCTCTTACATGCACTTTAGCATCATTTATTAGGCATTCATTGCATAGGGTGGATGAAGGAAATCGACTTATTTTATGGGAAAGAGAGGTTGTTCCTTGTTTTAAAGGAACTATTTTTTTTTTTCTAAATTAGGTTTTCCCTCATGTCATGCTTCCACATCATATCTCCAAGTGGTAGGTGGACAGTGAAAACATAACACTGAAATATTCACGACCATGCTATAAAAAAAGTTCAGGTAATAAATATAAGTCATATGAATTGATTAGGGTTCACCACGATCACTTGTTTGTATGTTCCTTGTTAATGGGTCAGACTCATTGGAATTATGTTCAGGGAGTAGGTTTAATAACTGGATCTATGAGAGGTTTCCTCTTGGATCATCCATTATATAGCCACACACAACCACTTGATTAGGGTTTCAACATTAGGGAAAAGTGACCATAGAATCCATTTTAGGGTTTTTATCATGTACAAAGAGGCATTAGGGAAGCTCTTCATGACATCAAGGTTTGCAAGGAGCATGCAGAGAACAAGGCTTAAATGAAAGTGTGAAACTAATGCAGTGCCATGAAAAATAGAGAACAAAGTCAATGTTAGATAAACATGAAGCAAAAGAAATGCAAGGGGAAGATAGTGCTAAGTGCAAAATGAATGCATGATGCAATGTCGTGAACAAAGCTACATGTAATAAAGGAAAAGAAAAGCAAGAGTGTGATGTAAATGTAATTACGAAAGCCATGCATTGCTTATGCAACAATTACAAAATGCAATGCAGTGCAAAGTAATGTAGGAAACTGAATGTAAGATAGATGCATGATGTCATGAATTGAACTAAGCTACCAACAATAAAAGAGAAATTGACGTTTGAAAGCTAGAAAGAAAATATAACAGAAAACATAAAATGAAGCGTGAAACTTAGCTATGAAAGGGAAATGTTTGAAAAATTATTCTAACAATCAAACCCTAACTAGTCTAAACCTAAACCCTAAGTTAACCAAAAAGAAGATTGGGTCATGTGAAGTAAAATTTCTAATGTAACCACCATATTTGTTCTCGACCGGAAACAAAAAAGATGTCAATTATTAAAACTAGTATGAAGTATTGTGTAAAAACAAAGATACTTACCTCTAAATCATTCACAAGAGCAAGAAGGTCATGCCCTCTAGCAATAAAACATGCTAGAAAAGACTATTCTAACCATGTGCCAACTCTATTCTAATAAACATAATGATAAAATTGAAAACCCTGAACATCTCTACACGATATGCATTCATTCACGTTTAACCCTAAATCATTGATAAGAGAGGCGAGAAGTTGCTTTCTTGGAGATGAATTAGCTAAATAAGACTCTTCCAACCAATCAACAATTCTATCATGATAATCAAAATGACCAACCTGAAAACCTTGGAAATATTTCAAAACTGGGCATCCATCTAGTGCGACTGTGATACAAGAAGAAAATAGCGGGAAACCCTAGTATGATCTTGTTCATGGATTTTATCAAGCATTTGAGGACCTGGCATAACCATCAATGAGAGATGAAGTGCCTCAATGTCTTGAAAAAACCTATAAACCCTCAAATGGAAGATCATTGAATATCAGTGGATTTGTAAGATCAATAGATGAATGCATACATTCGCCATCAATTGTGACATTAAAATCAATATTGATTATATCATTAGTTTGATTAGATGTTACACCATTCATAGATTGGTTACAAGAGGCATAAGATTCTTCCAATCTTGAAAATGTAGACGAATTAATTAGATGAGTTTTATGAAAGAGATGAGTCATGTGATTTCCTCCCTCACATACAGTGGATTGCAAACCAAATTTTTTTTTGGGAAGAATTCTTATTCTTTTCCACTTATGAAAGTAAGATATCACCCACTTATACCTTCTCACAATCAACACCAAAAAGGAGAGAACCTGAAGGATCTAAAACAATTGTTGGTGTACTTGGTTCATCAAACAAATCATAATACAAGGAGTAGTGCATAACAACTGATAGAAGGAAATATTCTCTCGAAGAAACAACCCTCAAGTCAAAATATTTTAAAAATGAGTTTTCATCCTGCAAGATGGTGTAGAAAAGAGAATTTTGTGAGGAAACACTAACCTTGATCCAGATTTAAACGGGAACGCAACAACAAGGATGAAGGACGAAGCAAGAAGATGGGAAATAATGGTGGAGCATTGGGATCTCAGCTTCATGAGTACCAATTTCCAGTCTGACATCAAAGTTCAGACCTGCATCTTCTATAAATTGGGTAAGGATTTGATCTTTTATCATTGGTTTTGGTCAGTATCTTCTCAGGTGATCTCTGCGAAGGCCCAAAGACGAGGGTTGAGGTCACTGAGTAATTTTTGTAGGATTCTAGTCAGGGTGTTGGTGACAAGGGTGGTAACCGGTGGTGTGTGTAGTCATGGGAGGAAGTTGGGTGCTGGTAATGGTAGAATTTTCATTGTGCAGCAAGACGGTCGCATTGGGTTGATTTCCTGGAACAATACTGAGTTGGGGGTTCACAACACCTTGGAGATTGGTCACTTTGGTAGCTCCCTAGTGGTGAAAATGAGTGTGTAGAGAAACTCAATGGAGGAGGGTTCGTTGTCTGGTTCTTGGGGCCGCTGTCAGCCTCGAACAGGGGGATCGAAGGAGGGGAGGGCTCGGGAGGGTGGCAGAAACAAGCATATCGGTAATGGCGGTGTGCAAGAGCATATGGAATTCAAGGAGGGTCTGAAAATTATGTAGAGGTGCACCCATCAATAATAGAAGGAGGCGGTAGAAATGAAGGACAAGCAGATCGAGAAGGAGCGGATCCGATGACTGGAGGATGAGGTGGACATGCTGAGACAACAAATTGAGCAATTGAAGCTCAAAATGGTAGAGAACAGCCCAAGGACTGATGAAGAATATAATGGAATCGATCTTAATCGTCCATTGTCGATGGAGGAGTAATATGTTTTCTCTCTTAGTTTAAAGATGCTTTTTAATGGCAAACTTCACTAGTAAATATTTGTTACACTAGTATTATAGAACGTATAGCCACAGGCAACCAATCATGGGATTTTTTTTTATTTTTTTTGGGGAAAAATTCTCTGGGAAGGGATGGGGAACAAATTATTTTTTAGAAGCCCTTAGCAGGCTCAAAATTTTGATGTACAATATTGATTTTGGATGTGAAAGGGTGCAATTTATATATAAATATACTACTCTTTCAAGTTAAAAAAAATCACTTAATTTCCCCTTTTTTCATTTCTTTTTCTAAACTTTCTTCAAAACCCCATGGTTGGAGTCAATGGTTACTATTTCCAATTGATTTATAACTTCTTGCAAAGGGTTTTCTTTGTTTGAATCTAAGCTATTAGATACATGATTTCTCTTTATACCCCCAGATACCTTTTCATTGAGTGTTGCCTCTTTCTATTGCTTTGACGCTTTGATCTTTGGTAATTTTGTGCCCTTCAGGATATGAGTCACAAGTCCTGACTGATCTCCAACTCCTTCATTTTATTGACTGCCATGTTGTGCATGAGCATCCATATTTTTATTATTCTCCATATTATCTTCTTCTTATTCTTCTTCTTCTGAACTATTAGGTATCTGGCATCCAATTGGCTTGCATGCCTACTCTTTTTTTTTCTTTTTTCTTTTTTTCCAGTGGGCTTGTGCTTTGTAAGTGTCACGTTTAAAAATAGATTTGACATCTAAATGTTGTATTCTCATTATCTAAGGCCTAGGTCCACTGTAGGTTTTCATGTTTTAGATGGATACGATTAGGTAGGCCTTTACTAAGGTCTATCTCCACACAAATTCTGGCAAATGCAAATATACTTTTTTTTTTGTTTTGTCAAAGTTCATTTTCTTGAATTTTCCAAGAGTATTTCCAATGTCTTCTAGGACCTGGTGATGCCACAGAGGGAGAGGGATATTTGGTAATCTCATTCAAACCAACATTATAGTGACCACCATGCTTGTAGCATCAAATTATGGGAACCATGGGGTAATGAAAATCGTAGTCTTCACCCCATAAACATGGGTCATCAGTTAACACTTTCTCGATATATTTCTATGTGTCAAATTGAACTATGAAGAAACCCTTGTAACATAAGTAGAGATCACAATTAGGTGTCCAATAAGAATATACCCATTTATGTGGATTTTCAAATCTCATCTAGACGCCATTATACCTGCATATTAATGCCTTAGATTAAAGATCAGTGAAAAGTGATATTACATCTGAAGGTTTAACATCCATCATTGGTGTTTTTTTTGCTTGTTTCACTATGTATGGTCCTGACATATTTTGGATATGATCAGCAGGAGAGACGACCATCCCTTTCATTGCATCCTTGAACAAGGCTAGTCCATTAGGGTTTCTAAAAATTGTAGCTCCACCTTACAACCTTAAATTTAATATTATGGTGGAATTATTTTCCGCGGCATAACATTTTAATTGGAGAGAATTCTAGAGCACTTTTTCTTCATATAACAAAAATTGAAGAGTTTTATTATTCCCAGGTCATTTTGGATGCTTTGCTTTAGGTGTTCCACTAGATCCAAGCCTTGGATCGAGAGGATAGATGTCTTCCCATTAATTTTTTCTAGGAAAATTTGGTATTTTTCTTTCTCTATCTGTCTTTTGGCCAAATTTGGAGACAAAAGACAAAGATGAGACCGATAGGAGGGAAGATCCCCTTTGTGAAGTTGATCTAGCACTAGATCTGATATACCAACCTCATATCAGGAGCAAAGACCTTCCATACTCTTCTCCATTGAATGCAACATCTTCAAAATTGAAGTTTTACGTATGTGATTGCTATGAGGAGCAAAAAACTTCCATACTCTTCTCCATTGAATGCATCATCTTTAGAATTGAAGTTTTGCAAATGTGATTGCACGAAGCATGTGTTTCCGTTGCCTCGATCTCTTCGGTAATTTGGTGACTACTACTAATAATATTCTAAAATATTCCGTGGAGGCCATGTCTATACCATCCATTTAATAATTATTGATAAATAAACTAGCATAGCCATAACAACCAATAATAAAGACCAAAACACTTAATTCATGATACATATTGTTGGCTTGACCCATGGGGATTTGAACCTTAAATAACATGGTTTACATAATACTTCATAACACAACAATTTCCAATTGAGCTGCACCTAATGGGCTTATTATTGTTGTTGTTAATTATAAAAAGAATATATATATATATAATATTATATATATATATATATATAATATTGATGATGATGATGATGATGATTGATGATGAACAAAATTTTGGGCAATTTATCTATTTACCATGGAGATTCCTTAATCTGTAAAAATAGCTTTGCTACAATGACATGGGTCAATACCAATGGCTTATAAATAACCATAATATACTTGTTTTTTGTTTTGGTAATAATTTATGATTTTGTGTACTATATTTTAGTCTTACAAATATTATTTTTGATATATAACATATATAATAAACGTATGTTAGTTATGAAAGTTTAAAAAAATATTAAACTAAATATTTTGGTAAATTTAAAAAATAATTTTTTTATTTTTATTCTAATTGTTTGATAAGTATTTTTATGTGGTTTTGAACTTGAATTGTCAATACAAATTATATATAAAAGTAAATCTGAAAAAAACTATATGCACTAGTGTCCATAAGAATTTAGGGCTTTGTTACAATACTCTATCTTCCACAATAACCAAAAACCATAAGTCATTTCAAAATCCAAAATATTTTATAATTTTTTTTAGTAATATTTTTTTTGAAATTAAAACTTAATAATTACAATATAATACTCTTATCAAAATCACTGCCCAAAAAACATAACTCAATTTCAAATCAATAATTTTTATAATTTTTGTTTTTATTATAATATTTTTTTTAAATTAAAACTTAATACTTATAATATAAGAAGATTCTTAACCATGGATATTTACCCCATTTTGCCATGGATATTATTAACTTATAAATAAGCTTTGTTACAATACTAGGTGCTAGTATCATAGCTTATCAATACTACTTGCCCTTGTATATTATACTTGTTTTCCAATTAATCGATTTAATTAAAAGAGAAAAATGACATAATAATCCAACCTTTAGTTTGTGTATATGTATACTA
>APFE030361054.1:0-11658 GCA_000404065.3 Pinus taeda | reverse complement strand
GAGGTGCCCGTGTTCATGGCACTTGCTACACTTGAAGGGTACATGCTCATAGTCCACCACCTATACCCATTCTTCATCATATACTTCTAAAATTATTTCATCCGGAAAATCTACAGAAAGCACTTCCACACATATTCTGGCAAATGAGGTATATTTTCCTCGTAGAGTGGATTATGATATTTTTGAAAAATGCCCTAGTTTATTACCTATGGTTTTTAACAATTCTGGTATCCAGTAATCTAGAGGTAGGGAATATAGTCTTACCCACACCGGCACCGATGTAAATGTTTCTCGCTCCAGAACAAAGTTCATTACCCATGGCCTCATATAGAGTCCAACAACCACATAGAAGTAAGGGCCTCCTTCAAACACCTAGTCTTTATCCATTAGGTTCGTAAACACATCTGTGAAGAAACCCTTGGATCCAAGGTGTAGCTCTATTTCTCCCTTAGGTTTCCAATGGTTCTTTATCCATGCATGTAGTGCCTTCTTTGTTGGCCAGAACCCCATGAATTTACAAATCATTGCATAAGTGACCATGTGCTCCTTGTGCGCCTATAGCGTTGGATCACTCAACACCACACAGGGTGTGATGGAAACCTTCTGTTTACATGGTCCTGTCCTATTGCTAGGTTTATCCTTTTGGCTATCTACTCTTGTACGCTTCTCTCATCTGACTTCCTCCAGCATCTCTGCCTACCTTTGTAGTCTGTTGTTTTCCTTTGTTTGTACCCCCTGATTTCACTTCCATGGGCTTCTTGAATCAGTTTGCTACAACATGACCGTAGGAGGGAGTGGAGCTCCCCCCTTCTCGCCCCTCCATGGCTTCCAACTCTGAAATCCTACAACAACACTAATTCAACGTGTTTTCAAATATCTCTCTATTACTGGTTAATAATCTACCATCATTCATTACTACTCTACCTACTTGTTTCTAAAGAATTTTTTATATTTTCTTGCATATGTAAAACGGTTATTCTGGCTTGTTTATGGTTTGACATCCTATTGCCTTCTACGAGTCATGACATGGTTACCACCAAAACCTCTCTGAGAGGATTTCTTATTCCAAGCTGACCAAAGAGTGAAAACGTCAAATTGAGAGACCCCAGATTCATGATTCTCCCAAGTTTCAACTAAAAGAATAAGATCAATATCACTAGGGATCCAACTTAAGATAGGAACTTTACACCATGGAAAATCACGACAATTCTAGAAGAGGATCTAGAGTGATGCAAGTCCCTATTTATCACTCATGATTCAGACTTTATTTCTAATAATAGTTTTCCTATTCCTAATGATTTCCCATTTCCCTACCTTTCCTTCCTCCTTGACCTTTTTGAATTCTTTCCTAAGTTCACCTTGGTCCTCTCAGATGCGATCTTCATTTACAAAGATCCTTGTTCATTTATATATATACTTTTCAAATATTAAATGAAAATTAATTATATTAATGTCTTTTTATTATGTTTAATATTTTGGTATGATTAATTTTTATTACTTTAATTAAATTTAATTTAAGATTCAATTTTAATTTCAAATTTATTAAATATTGAGAGAGATTAAATTTCTCAAATGAATTTTTTATTCAAAACTAGAAAAAAAACTTTATAGTTGGAGAAATTTGATTTTTAGATGAAACTAATGAATCTAAAGCTACCATAAATCCATATTAGTTTCTAATAATATTTATATTATATAAATTTGTAGCCATGGTGTCTTAAAAACTTTAAGATTAAATATATATGAATAAGAATTGAATAATGAATATAGTGACGTATAAATGTGAATTATTACTTTAAAATTTGTTAATAGTAATGATAGTAATAACAATTGTATTAATTATATTATTAAACTCCGATTTTTAATTAATAACATATTTGATGTAAGTTTTTATGATACATGTATTGTGATATTTCTTATAAGAATTTGTTTATAATTTTATTAATAGAAAAATTACAATATAATGAATCAAATCAATTTATTATTTTTATTTTCTATTATATTTTTTAACTAAATTGACATGAAGTTTTTAATATTATTGTACCATTATAACATTTCCATGTATTAGATTAGATGGTCTATTGTCTAAATACAAATCCTATCTAAAATTATAGTTATTGGGAAAAGAAGGCTCTACTACCCACCATGAAAGAGGTATTGTCACTTCAATGTTTGTGCCCTTGTTATATAAGGTTACACTAGGCTGTCATATAAATGAAATAGTAATCAATATCAATTCATGATAAGCAGCATAATACTTGTCTCATTAACAAATTACAAATTATAAAAAGTAACTAAGCTATATCTTTATTTTAAATTATTATTAAATAAAAATCAATATAAGATTTAAACATATATACATTTTAAAAAGACATGGACAAAATTTTTAACCTTGAACATTCACTAGAGCTTACCATAGACATGTTGAACTTGTAAATAGCTTTTGATATAATATGCTATATGACATTTTTTTTAGTTAATCAATTTGAGATAAATTAGCATAATTCCATTTCAAACAAGGATCTATCATGAGCCCAGCACGATCCAATTTCTTCACCTATATTTTTTTATGAGTGAACATTATTTAAATGTTTTATATAGTTATTTAATCTTTTATAGTTTTGAGATTTTTAAAATTTTAATTTAGTTACATGAGCAAACTTTCAACTTTGATGAGAGTGAACATGGTTACACATCATACTCTCTTGTAGAATGAGCCTGTAACTCAATTAATTAAAACACCATAATTAACTTCTCTCCTGTAAAATAAGCCTATAACTCAATTAATTAAAACACCATAATTAACTTGGAAACAAATCAGAAGTGTTTATTGGTGGATACCACTGTGAATATTATACCATATTCCATGCAAGTTTAATCTATTGCGTTTACCTAATAATCAATTATAATTAAATTATAACAATAGAGAATAGAGAATCTATCTCTAAACAAATAATGGAAAAGTAATGTCGGCTGAACTAAAAAATAACAATAATAAGATATATCCATATGTGTACTTATAATATATTAACTCGATTCATTTAGTAGAGTAGGAATCTAAGATGAAAATCTCTCTACCTCTGACGACGAAAGAATAAAACAACTTTGTTATAACTTGCATTAACCTGTGAAATAAAAAGCGATTGAGAGTGAAAGAACGAAATATACTTTATTGTTAGAATACTATTAACTCTTTCACATAGGGAAGAGCATCAACGCTCCGGCATCAACATCGATACATAGCTGGGCGAATAGTGGATAACCACAGTGAATTTTCACAGAAGATAGAAAATGTCAAGGCACGGGGATAAGTGTTTGTCTAGGAATTCCTTCCACGGCCTGCAACGCCGAGAGTTAAACGGGAAACTGCCAAATAGTTTCTGGGATTACCATGTACATGTCTTCTACATAGACGAAAGGGTCACACACTTGGTTATAGCAGATGACATAATATGCGTTTTTTGCAGTGGCCATCTCATTCCATTTGGACGGCAGGGGAAAGTCTGGCCTTTGAAGGACGAATATGGTAGACCCATAACACTGAATTGTCAGATGGAGATTGTATCTGCCTACTACAATTCTAATAATAATTCACTCATAATCGTTGGTTATCATCAATCTTTGCCCTACCTCAAGATTATAAGCGTGGAAGTAGCATCTGTAAAAGCAGGACGAACAGATGAATACAGAGATATTTATGCCGAAGAAGCGGACGCGGTTACTTGGGATTTCGATATTCCAAATTGCAATATTCCAAATTCCAGAGGCGTGATTTACAATAAAGATGAGAGAGTGTTCAAAGTTTTTGATTTGAAAGAATACAATCAGATATCCACCATATCACTCGAAAGAGGTATACCATTTGAAAGAGGTATACCAGTTGAAAGGAAAATAGAATGGTTTTTTCAAAGTCGTGGAAATATGTACGTAGTGATATATTTCGATGGAGGATTCCCAAGAAATACGAGCGATGTATCGTTCAAAATTTATTCGAAACGGGATGGAGAACTGTGTCAGGAAGGTATCATCCATCTCAACCATCATGAAGCTCGGTTACAGTTCGCTGCGCTCTGCGGCGATGATAGAATATGTCTGCAACAACATGGATGGAATATGCAAGTGATTGATATATCTGGTGAGGTCCCTCAAGTAATCCCAACAAATTTAGAAGCAATTGTGGAGCCTTACTATTTACCTAAATTGGACTGTTTCTTGTGCTACACCAGAAGTCGAAGCCTTCACCTGTGTAATATGCGAGGCGACATTTTGATCACTTTTGAAGACCATCCGATCCGTCTGCCCGTCTTTGACAAGTTTCAGAGGGGAACTTACATTGCAAACGAGAAGGATATGATCATTTCCTTCTGCGATGCAGTGAGGCTGTTTGAAAAATGTACGATCAATATTAGCAGCATTATTACAGGAGAATGTCTCGCAAAGATTACGAATGAGCCTCGTTCTCAGATCAGAGAGCTTGCATTGTCACGTGAAATCGTGGCACTTGCATACGACGAAAGAATTGGAGAGATTTTCACGCTAATGAAGAGGGAATTTGCTGCGTGTGGTCAAAGAATTTTCCCTCTGATGCTTGGATGGAGTATGAGGATGAGTGAATAGAGTTTAATCTATCGTCAAAAAAACCATTTCTCGTTATAATTCTAATTCTTATTTCTTGTTCATATCAGTCTGTAATCATTACATTGTTATTTTTATTTTTGTTTCTTAGACTTTCTTATTATTTATTGTTTGTCATCACTTGCGGCAGTCACATTACCACACCATTTCTTTGTTGGTATGGTAAGGTTATTTGTTATTTAACGCATGGTGAATTATAATTCGCTACGTTTATTTTAATTTTGGATTTAATAAGAATCAAGAAGAATCAAATCCGTGTTTGAAGAAATTAGACCTGTGATCTAGGCTTGTTTAATTATTATTTATTAATTATAAATATAGTTGTTCATTTTTATTTTTTGACTAAGTTAAATGTTATTAATAAAAAGTTAATAGGGTGAGGGAAATTTTTGGATAAAATAATATTATATGTTACCAAGTATTTATTATCACCTGGCTCAATAAAATCAAAGAGGGTAGGGAAATACTAATTTAAATGTAATATTATTACATTTTACATAATATTTCCCATCACACTTCAACCTAAATATTACATTTTATTCTATATTTCTCAACCCTTGTTAATTTTATATTTGGGTTTGTTCACTTTCAAACTTTAAATATAAAGAAGTATTACAATACTAAATGGACCAATTGAGGGGAAAAATAGGGTAAAACATAATATTATATTATTATATTTTAGCTAATATAATCTGATATAATATAGGTAGACCTAAGAGAAGACTATCCACAAGTGAATAGTGTATTGATGTTCTAAGGTGGTTCCTGAGCTAGACTTGGGCGAGTGGGAAGTGGAAGCTCGGGAGTAGACCTCGATGTCATTTTCGGAATGAAGGTTAGGAGGAGAGACTTACAGTTTTGGTTGGTATAGTTAATGTATTTACATTAGTCCTTACTTCTTCTTAGGAATATATAGAAGTACCCAATTTGTATAATTATGTCAAGAACAGAATTAGTTAAGTAGGAAAGGACTATGTAATGGTGTCACAACAGTGTGTACATTCTTTTAAAATAAATTCAGAAATATAGATTATAAATAGTAAGCTTTTGTTAATTAAAACACCAAAGAAGGAGCATAAATTCCATGGATATAACTTGGATTATTTTCCCTAACAAAGAATTAACGCATTTCTAGTGTAATAAGTAGATAAATGCAAGATGATACTAAACCAAGTGAACACATAAACGAATAATAAGTAAACTGCATACATTTCCTTGTGAACAGTAAATAGTTTGCAAAAAAAATGGAAATTCACACTCGCAGATACCTGGTGAAGGAACAATAATGCTGGAACAAGAGCTTCAACAATGTTTGATCAAACTAAATCTGGCTCCCACATGTTATGACCATATCCAAGGGTATCAACAGAGGGCTCCTCAAGACCTTGGGTTGGTGTCTACTAAACTAAACTACAATTCGAAAGGTGAATAGAGTCTCGTGACTCTGTTTTCCACCACCATATTTTCTAGGCTATTGGGTAACTAATTAAGCTAGAACAACTACATACATTAGAAGGGACCATGAAGGTCTTGGTAAAATAAAAAACCAGAAGGAAATAGAACCCAAAATGAAAAAAGAAATTGTACATTTGAATGAAAAACTAACTGTACCAATTTAAATATTAGAGAAAATCAATCTGTGTGTGTAAAGCTACGAAAACACAATAGTCCTTTCATTTCACAATAAATAGAGCCATTGTTAGAAGTAGTTCACTCATAAATCTGACTAGACTAACGCTATTGTAAGAAGAGACATTTGTAAATTAAAAGAAAAGACTTCAATGTCAACTCGAATAACTAGACCTTTTCTCCAAGAACTTAGTTGAATTGTAAGGGGTTTGAGTGGTCTTGGTAGTGGGAACCCCATTGAAAAAATACAGAAGAAAAACCTAGTAAGGCAATGTGACATATTTGAATCTTAAAAAAAAAAATAACAAAGGCATTATCCAAACAAATAGTAAGTCATCACTTCTATTACCCGGTATAGTATGAAAGAAATTCCCATACTAATTTACAAGGCAAACACTTTTTCTGTCTAAACCAACTAATAAACCACGTGAACCCTGAGCTAGCATAAGAAGGTTTGTAGAGTAACTTGGCATCGTATATTAGAAGGAGAATTGACGTCTCTATGGCTGCAAAGAAAACCTGGTAGCAAGAGGACAACAAGGGCTAGATAAACCCACTAGTAAACAAACATTTAAAAACCTCTGTAAATGAAAAGCATAAGAGGGGAAACAAAAGATATGGAATACTTAACTATTGCAGAATTAGGTCGAACCTATCACCTAGGCGAGTAAAATGATTGGAATCCATGGAGGAAGAGAACCTATAGATTAAACGAACAACGCAATTAACAACTGGCAGAGTATCATGGCGATTTACGAGAAACACATAGGAAAAAGCTTATGAGTGTTGGAAGGGAAAGACGAATCTCATGAATAATCGTGGAGCAAGAGATGACTGTGTTGGAGGGATCGTTCCTAAGGAATGAAGGTGGCCCTACTGCCAGGAAATAAAACTCGAGAGAAGACATATGGTGGTCAACCGTGGTGGTGGAATGGATAAGTTACCCTCGAAGCAGTCTCGTGGTTTAATTTTACATAAACCCTAACTACATTAGAGTTGCAAAGTGGCAGAACTCTAGAATGATCTCCACCGTGCATGACCACCTTTCCAGATCAACGTTCTAGATCTTGGCACACTAACCCAATAGAGAATTCAAGAGAGTTCACCATGTTTCCATGGTGACGTGTCTTCATATTGGGGAGGCACCAGTATAGGGACACCTATGTTAAATGCTTTGGAATCATACCTATAGTCTTGATGAAGTTAGAAGGTTGTCTAACAAGCCCATTCATCAGAGGAAATTAACTATAGGAACTAAGAAGGATTATATATACAATAATTTTCTAGTGAGAAACACATAAAGTCAACAACCATATAATGCAGGTTAAATTCTATGGTAAATGTAGGCATGCAAAGGACTTTTACGTTTAACATAGAGATCAAATAGTAATTACTTACTGGCTAGATAATTGATAGGAATTAAAAAAATGTGTGAGTGACATGTTGTTTGCACGTTACAAGTAGTATTAGTGCTGAGTGTTCAACATTGTGGGCAAGCAAGATAAACTAATTATCAGCATTTCTATCATGCACAGAAAACAAAAAACAAGATGCGGAGTGGAACCAAACCGTGATTAGGGTGTGACGTACTGTATATAGAAACCAACCCAGAAATGTGGGTGTAGTTGGGACAAGACTGGAAAATGCAACATTTTTGGAGATGGTGCAACAACTGTGAATAGAAATGAGGAACCTTAGAGCTGACAATAAAAGCCTCTGATAGGAACAAGAGAGGATTCTAAAAAGTCTATCAGATCGACAAAATCATCAGGTACCCAACCCTAGTGCAAGAAATGGGGACTTCATAGAGACAATTCATCATGAGGTGTACCATAAGGAAATAGAAGGGGGACATAATGATGAGGAAAGAAGCTTGGCAAAGGTCCCAAGAAGAAGAAAATTTAACTGCAAGGCAAATTTAAGAAGATAGGACCTTCGGTGTGTGACAGAGAGGATAAGGAAGTTGTTGAGGCCTAGCTAGTTAACATGAAAAAATATTTCCAAGTATATGAATATGATAATAACATGAAATCTCGATTGGCAATTTTTCAACTATAGGGAAAAGGTACTCTTTGGTGGGAGGAGGTCAAATATTTCTAGGGAATTGATGATCAACAGGTCACATGGGACGAATTCTAGAAGTACTTCAAGGACAAATATTTAACTAAACGCTTCTATGATGAGAATGCAAGAGAGTTTCATGATTTAAGGTTGGGCTCACTGACTAGTGATGAGTTTATCACTAAATGTATGTCCTTGCTCTGATACGTCCCATACTTTAGGTAGGAAAAAGCCAAGATACAACATTTATCAGTAGCCTGCCTATCAAAGAAAATGGAGAAGGTAACAAGTGGGGACTAAACAAAAATGGTCAAAGGAATTTTCATAACTTTTGAGGGATGAGATTCCCAAATGTCAAGAATATGAATTGGAAAATGCAGACAAAAGTGACTAGGAGGAATCAACACTGAACAGGGTAACAGGTTGAAAAAAAACTATCAGAGGTGTTAAGTCGACCAGAGACTATTCAACAACGAAAAAACCCTCTGCAATGTTGGGGTTTTGGGGAACTTCATTATTTCAAAAATTTCTCTCACCGTGCTTGTACTAAAAAGGTCACAAACCTTCAAGAAGCCTCCATTGTTGGAGATGATGTCAAAAATATTCCATGGATTAATGCAGCCATGGATGATGGCCAGGATGAATATCGACCTATGATGATAGAGTTGGAGGGTAAGATATCTAAATATTATGTTTCCATTCTAATTTACCCAAGTGCAATCTTGAGCTACATTAGCCCAAAATTGGTAGAATTAAGTAACTTACCAAAAGTAAAATTTAAAAACCCTTAGCTGGCGCAACTGGATACTAGGGCCAAGTGAAGGCTTGTTGCTAATGTGGTAAATTATCCCTAAAGGTAGTAGGGTAGAAAATCGTAGCTGATTTGAATATTATTCCTCTTGGGATATATAATATACTAGTTGGAATGGACTGGCTAGAGAAACATTGGGCAATAGTGGACTGCAAATCACTGATAATCATCTAGGGAAGTGCATTTGAAAATGCTGCCAAATTTATGCAGCTCAAGTTGGTTATACAAATTCTAATGACAAACTAACTAGTGTCAGAAATATACCCATAATACATGAATTTACTAATATATTTCCAGAGGAAATACATGGGCTGCTGCCTACGAGAAACATTGATTTTACCATAGAGTTAATTCTAAGTGCGATCCCATTGTCTAGAACACCATATCATATGGGTGTCCTTGACTTAATAGAACTTATAATTTAGATACAATAACTACTTGAAAAAGGATATATATGCCCAAGCGTGTCACCTTGGGTAGCTCCTGTATTATTTCTACATCAGAAGGATGTTACACTTCGGTTGTGGATCAAGTATAGACAATTGAATAAGGTGAATACTAAGAAAAAATATATGCTACGAAGGATTGATGATCTGTTTGATAAAGGTAAGGGGGTCAAGGTGTTTTCGAACATTGACTTAATATCAGGCTATCATCAAATATGAATTAAGGAAGACAATATTTGCAAAACATGATTCAAGACTCAATATGGACACTAAATTCGTAGTGTTACCCTTTGGGCTTACCAATTCCCCTGCCACATTTATGAGCTTGATGAATGGTATATTTCATCCTTATTTAGACAAGTTTGTGTTAATTTTTATCGATGATATTCTTATATACTCCAAAGGTGTGGAGGACCATGAAAATCATTTAAGGATTATGCTGCAAATGTTGCGAGAAAATTAGTTATATGCTAAATATAGTAAGTGTGACTTTTACCAAGCTCATATCTAGTACATAGGACATGTCATTTGAGTGGAAGGAATTGAAGTTGACCTTGAAAATATCAAAACCATCATGGAGTGACCTGTTCCCATGAATGTGCCTGATATTCGATCCTTCATGGGGTTAGCTAGATATTACCATCGAATTATTGAAGGATTTTCTAAAAGTTCTTACCAAATATCTCCCTATAAAGGAAGAGAAGGGTTTTCAAATGGACGACATAGTGTCAACAAATTTTTGAATGCATGAAAAAGTTACTGACTTCTGCTCCTATTTTAAAAATACTAGATCGAGGAAAAGAGTTTAATTTTTGTATGGTTTTGTGCCACTAAGGTATTGGGGGGGGGGGTTTACTGATTAACTATGTGAAATTCATAGCCTAAGAATCCCAAAAACTGAAGGGCCATGAGAAGTGATCATCCTCTTATGATTTGGAACTAACTGCTGCAGTGCACACCTTGAAGGTATGGCAACTTTATCTTTTGGGTAAGAAATTATTTCTAATGACTGATCATAGTAGTTTAACAGATTTTTTAACCCAATTGCATTTGAATTCTCATCAAGTGAGATGAACTACTTTTTTGAATGAATTCGAATTCGTTATTACACATCTTAAAGGAAAGGAGAGCAATGTGGATGATGGGATACTATTACACTGGATTTTATAACATGGTTGCCAAAAACTAGAAAATTCAACAACTCCATCATGGTCGTGGTGGACAAACTAAGACAGAAAGGTCACTTCATACCTATGAGATCCATGTATAAAACAATTGAAATTTCTGATATTTTTATGAAAGAGATATTTCAACTTCATGGTATACCATGAGTGGTGATCTCTAAAACAGATGAGAAATTCACCTCTGCTTTTTGGAAAGCTTTGTTCACGGGCTTGGGCACTCAAATTATGTTTAGCACTACATATCACCCCCAAACCAATGGATAGACTGAATGCCTAAATAAATTGTTGGAGGATATGTTAAGAATGTATGCAATGCAAAAACTAGTGAAGTGAGAGGAGTATCTCCACTTAGTTGAATTCAGTTATAATAATGGATACCATGAATCTCTAGGAATGAGGCCCTTTGAGGTATTATATGGGAG
This sequence comes from Pinus taeda, assembly GCA_000404065.3. NCBI lineage: Eukaryota > Viridiplantae > Streptophyta > Pinopsida > Pinales > Pinaceae > Pinus > Pinus taeda. Next base: position 470 of record APFE030361054.1, on the reverse strand, counting down.
GAAATGCAGAGTGCCTACCAATTGGAATAATCCTCAGGATGGGTTGGTATTAGGACCCGACATGCTCGTGGAAATGGAGAAGATATTTGACACGGTACATCAAAACATAAAGGCTACCTAAGAGAGGAAAAATGTTTACATAGACAAGAAAAGGACCTATTGAGAATTCCAAGCGGGAGACCATGTCTGTTTATGAATTAAGCCTAAAAGAATCACACTGCGGTGGGGAATTTGAGCTAAATTGTCACTTAGATGTTATGGGCCCTTCCAAATTTAGTAATGGATTGGACTAGTAGCTTAGTGACCAGCCTTACCTACCCACATCATGATTCATGATGTGTTCCATGTCTCATTATTAAAAATATATGTCTATGACTCTAGACATGTGATTAGCTCGCATGATATCTAGGTAAATCATATAATGAATTGAATTGCGAAATAAAAAAATTGTTGATGTGATCTATATTTAT
>APFE030361050.1:188766-207426 GCA_000404065.3 Pinus taeda | reverse complement strand
GTAAACTAAAAATTACTATAGAATCTATCACATGTATTTGCTAATTGGTTCAATTTAATTTTTACATGGAATTTTTTTATTATAAAAAGTTATAATTAAAGTTGATTAAAAATTTGTTAGCCTTGGATTTCACGTAAAATTGTAAATTTTTTAATCCCTAAGGGTAGCTTAATTGGTGATGGACGTAAAAATGAAGTGTTATGTGTGAAGAGGTTTGAGGTTCTAATATCTTGATTTACATGTGCCTGCAAAAAGAGCATATGTAGGCACCTAGAGGTTATAGTGGTAGTAGTTGGAATCGACCCAATGTCACACAAGTACGAGTCTATCCTAATTGTCGATTCCTCTAATGCGTATGTGTGTGTATTGCAAATTATTTACTTAACGAAATCATATTTCTATATATATATATATAATATATATATATATATATTATATAATATATATATATATATATATATATATATATTATATATATATATATATATATATAAGTCCATAGAAACTTTATCTCGATATTTCTTGTATGAGTAAATTCTGAAAAATTGCTAACATAATAAATGACATATATTCATGACTAGATTGGATTACGACCAACCTTCTTTTCACTATTGGTTGTGTTATTGAAAGAGATGTTTCCTTGTTTATGACTATTGTTCAAATGTCCCTGGTAGATGATGAAGTCCTTGCTATCAATGTCAATCTTGACTTGTCTTGATCTCGGGGTTCTAATTGTTTGTTTTTCTCATCTTCTTCATCATCATTAGCCTAGCTCACCTAATTCATGGGCTAAGTGACGGCTCTACATCATAATCTTGATCCTAGGGAAAAGCAAGTTCCTCTTCCATCGAATTAAGATAGGGGGTCTTATTTTCATGGAGTACCCCTAGTTTCCTTTGAATCCATTATTTTGTCTCTAACTTCCTTCAGGTCAACTTTTGGCTCTTCCATGGGAAGGTCCAATTCAAGTGGATTTTCCTTTTTAATCAATCACTATTCTCCCTTGGCTCCAACCCACCAAGTTGTTTTTCCTTGATGCTTCCCGACTTTCCTTGGCCCCGTTGGCTAGTTTGCTACTAAATGCCACATTTTAAAGCAAGATTTATAAAACATGTTCATAATCAAGTTTTTATGTCCATGAGTAGTTTCATAAGTCAAAATTATTTATGTTGAAAACACTTAGCTGAAGTCCATTTCCACACATATTCAGGTTTATGTGATGATGCTTCAATTCTTTGTTTCAAAACTTCTATAATAGTATCTTCCAATGGCTTTGCCAATGTCTTAAAGATAGTCTGAGCCCCAGGAATGCAAAAGAAGAATCAAAAGTTTAACCTACACAGGAGCCGAGGAAAGACTATCTATCATTGGGTCGAAGGATGGAGTCCATGGTTTCATAGATAATCTCGAATTTACCCATAAACGAGGCCCAAAGTTTAATAACAAATTTGTATCTTCTGTAAAACCGAACTCAACAATGAAGTACCTTTTGCATAGGGATAAATAAAAGGCCTTCTCATTTAACTTAGGTTTCTAGGTGTTATATGTAACAGCTGGGGAATGCTAGTTGAATGCTAGTTGAATTCTTCTGCTAACTGCAACAAAGTCTTGGGATGACTCTCCACCAACCGTAGGCTATGTTGCACAAAATCTTGCTATAACTAGCCACCCCCGAGCCCTCAATCAACGTACTACTGCCAGGGTATCCTTTGTCTCACAACACTATTCTCCCAAGAGAATGGATGGTGGAATCATGGAATGATGGAATGCCTCTCATCTTCCTCACCTTCTATTAAATAGAGCAAACATTAGAAGGGGAACCACATGCACACACTCCATGTGTCAACATGCAACTTTGCTGCTTTCTTATTTTATTCTTTTGTTTCTATTTTTTGATAGTTTTACTGATTTTTACTATTTTTCTCGTTTTATTTCTTTTGCTTTTACTTTTTGATAGCTTGACTAATTTTTACTATTTTTCTGTTTATTCTTATTTATATTTATTTAGATCATGTAATAATTTATTTATATATTACTATTTATTTATTGTTTATTATTTATTTAATATTAATATTTAATATTTTTATTATTTATTATTTATTATTAAGGGACATTACATTATAAATTCATATGTGCAAATAAACAAAATGAAACTTGAGATCATCAAAATGACACACAAGAGCATTAATATTGTAACATGTCACTTGAACTACAACATCTTTCACTATAGTAATAATTAATGTTGGAGCTTCCTATATGAGAAGATGAGTAAAATGCGAGACATTCTTCACAATATCACTGAAAGAAACCCTACTTGGATTACCATTAGAAGGAAGAAGACCAAATCTACATCCACTATCCATATTGACTCCCATAGAGTGTCCAAACCTAGATTCCATGTAAGTACCAAGTGCACCAAGGGAGGAAGACACGATCGGAGTAAAATGCATTGTCGCTATGCAAATACCATAATCATCTAAAGAATCAAGAGTCATTCATATCAATAATCATCTAAAAAAGCAAGAGTCATTCATATCAACTAGCATCAAAGAATGTCTAGAATCAAAGCTTGAAAGGGTTACATTCATCATGTAAGGCCAAATTGAGGTTGGGAGGACTTACACTTATGACAAAGACAAAACCTTAATCATCGCCATTTCTTCCTACCACATGAACTCAATCCAATTTATAAAATTTTATTATATTATTCAATAATATTAAAAGTAATAATATTTAAAAAACCATTATTCTACATAAATAAATTTTTTATTTAAGATAAACTTCAAACCATAAAAACAAAAAAAAAATGTCTCTTTTTTTTAGTACAACTAAATTGAAAACCACCATATAGTTTGATCCAATCAGGGTTAGAGTTTGGATTTCTCTTTACCCATCATACCATTTTTTTTTTATGTTTTGGGTCCTTATGCCTTCCGTCAAGAAACATTATGTTTAAAATTTTGTCCTTCAAGAGTGATGTTCTCATAATAAATTAAACCCTTCACCAATAAAGACTTGATTAAAACATTACCCTTCAATAACATAATTATATTAAAAAATTTCACATATTTAAAAGAAAAAAAAAACAAAAACAAACAAACAAACAAAATGACTATAACACACAAATGCCTTATTAAATCTTTAATCTTGGTTTGAAATTCCATGGAAAACTCACAATAAAATATTTTGAACCTAAAATCAAATTTTCTTGACCTGTGCATGCCATAACATTTGTATATATGAGATATGACTAAGGAGATCTTATGGGACATATAAGATTATCAACATAGTAAAATTATTGAATGTTATCAACAAAAACTCAAAAGTAGATTAATTATTATGGTTTATGTTATGATTTACATAATCTAATATATACTATTGATTCTAAATAAAAAGTACATTTTATCTTATATATCTTAGCATTACTTTGGATCATGAGATATACTCTAATATGAACTAGATTGAATGCATAGTATTTGAACCTTTTAAAAATTAAAAAGCTAATCTTATAATAAATTGACATTGTAAATATATTAACATCGTGTTATAGTATTATGTTATTATTTCCTCCTTCATTATTGCATTCTCAGAGAGCACACACTTATAAGTATTAAACTTGGTAAACAAATGCTCTAATAAAATATTTCCTTCTATTTATCACCAGATGTAGTAAATCAATATGCGTGTGTGTTCGTGTGTGAACAACAAAATCAATGTGTATTAAAGTAACATTGAATAAAATCACAACAAACTCACTAAAATGGCTCCATATCGTATCTAACTAGTTTATTTTTTACACAAAATAATTTCATTGAAAATTGAAAAATAATTTTCACCTAAGTGTATTTTTTAGAGACTATACCCTTTAGTCTAACTTGTAGACATATCAACTAAAAATAAAATATATTTAAATTATAATACTTGACAACTACAATTGTGGAGGTTTCAATAAAATTTGTTAAACATTTGAAACATGTTTATTTTTCTCATTGAAACTATATGACAAGTCCTAGGTAAAGTACTTCATGGTTATCCATTGCATATATTTAAACTATCATTTAAAAACAACAATTTATATTATACCACCTTAATAATTAGTTTCCCAATAAGACTAAAATTCCATGCAAATTAGGAGACAATTTCTAATATTATCTAATATAAGTTTTGATACAAAATAGAAATATATGACATTCTAAAAGAGCACAAGAACAAACCACCAGAGAAACTCATTTGGCAACAAATTATTAATTAATACATATATATACTATTACAAATGATGGTTTACTCCAAAATCTAGTTACACCAATGTCACAACTTACAAGTTTCTAAATTTCATTGCTCCAATGATAATAAAAACAACAAAATGTCTCAAGTTTCAAGGAAGTTATGCATTAAAGCTAAAGAAAAAGGGTGATTGGATATATGTGCAAAAGAATCTCCTCTTAAATGCATCTTGAGAAGCATAAAGGGAGAGATTCTATGACATAGTAGAAAAATGCCCATATCTAAATGTGTCACATATTTTACTGCATTTTTCGAAAGTTTGGTAAGAAGTGGGCCACCTACGTACATGAGATGATACAAATGGACAAAAAAAATCAACATCTCATTCTCCAATATGTGCTCTAGTGGAGTCTTCAATACTATACAACTTTATTCTTTTAAGATTAATTTGAAATAAAAATGCAATACTTTGAGCTTAATAACACTCGATAAAAATATACCATGTTCAACTACAAATTTATTTTGTCATAAAAATGTTTATGCTTTGAATTATTTATTTTTAATCCTTATCTATGTTTAATAGGTTTGGGACTAAAATAAATATATACTTTTTAAAACGACGGGGAAATGAGATTTGAAAGGATTTGTATACCCATGTTTGCACCTAAACAAAGCAAGGTAGAATCTACAATACACTCAAATATGGATTAAGCATAATGTGACTAAGTTATATTATGTAACATTATTGAGCATAGAGGCTCATTCTACAAGCCAATGTGAAGGTGATGTGTAAGTATGTATGTGCTCAACTTGGAGTTGACATGTGACCCTCTTAAAATACAAATAAAATATTATCTAAATAGAAAAGTAATGGCGTCTATAGTAAAAAAGAAAAAGAAAAAATATTCTATGCATGTATAATTGGTTTTCCATATGACCTAATATAATTTCATGGAAAGTAATTAGAGGATAAAAATAATATGTGAGTAAGATGTTTAAACTTTATACTTATAAAAAATATTTTAACACTTTATATCAACTTCATATCTATATATATATGTGTGTGTGTGTGTGTGTGTGTAAAGAATGTTAAAAAAAATATTTTAATGTTTTACATAATAAAATATCCAATGTGATTCTAATCAATTTTTTTCGGACTTGGTAATTTGAGATTGAGCTCCCGCTGAACGTTGCTGCTGCGCGCGCTAGGTTCTAACAATGCGGCCGTCTGGGCCTCCGGCCTCCTGCCATGGCCCCTCCGGATTCTCCACCAAAGGTGGCTGATCCTCAACAAGCGTTCTCCGATCTTGTGAAGTCTCTACCTCCGCAACACCCTCATCCAGCATTATCTAAGTTCGTCAAGCAGCTGGATGTGCTACAAGAAGGTCACTTACCTCCAGCGCTTCTTCGCATGGTTGCCTTCTCCCTTGCAGAAAAAGGTATCATCGGTCAATTTACGGGTCTCTGGCCTTCTCCAAAAACTGTGCAAAGATGGGTTGAAAGAAATTGGTCCGACAAAATTCAAGGCAAAATATCCATTAGATTTTGTGGGAAAGGGTATTTTACTTTTCACTTTGAATCCAAAGAAGATAAGGATTTAATATTCGGAAATGGGCCCTATTTCATGGACTCCATAGGCCTGTATCTCAATAAATGGACCCCAAATTTTGATCCTGAACTAGATGTTCCCAGTGCTGTCCCAGTTTGGGTTCAACTCCCTCACCTTCCTCTTCACTGCTGGGGAGATGAATCGGTGCGTGCTATCAGGAATGTAGTCGGCAAATATATTGATCGCAGTGAACCGAAAGAAAATATGCAAGCTTGTATGCGGATTTGTGTTGAAGTGGACCTTGGCAAAGGACTCCTTGAGGCCATCAAACTCAAAGTGGACGAATGGAGCCATATCCAGTAGCTGGATTACGAGCAAATACCATTCAAATGTAAGGTATGTCATGAATATGACCATTTTGCCAATCGTTGTACTAAACTTGTTGATGCAGAGAACAACGTACAAGAAGAACAATGGGAAACCGTTAAAAAAAAGAAGTCGGCCTCCTCGTCCAAATCTCCCCTTGAAACAGGCCCTTCGACGCCCAATGCATATCACCCCTCTCCTTCCTCCCCTATCTTATCTACCCTTCCCCCTCTTGCTCAACCACCTCTCCCCTCTTCATCCAACCCCTTTCTGGTCCTATCTCCTCTTGAAATTCCTCCCCGAGACCCCTCTCCCCCCCCCCTTGATTCAATCCGAGGCTACTGAATCTTCTCCTCCCCTGGTCATCTCATCTCAGGCTTCACTTGATCCTCCCATCATTAGACTTACCAGGAGTTCCTCCAAAGACCACAGAGCTACTAGTGAATCATATAAGAAACCTGGGCTGGGTAGGAAATCGACCAAGCAGCATAGCGAAGAGAATGCATAGAAAGACATAGCCATGGGCACCCAAAACCCCATAGAATCTTACATCCTCGGGCAACATGATAAAGATACTATTCATAAGGATCAAGGGGGCAAGCACCTCTTCGTACCCCAAATACCTAATGATGAAAGTTCTGTCTTGGAATAGCAGGGGATTAGGGCACCCCTCCAAGGTTTCAACCCTTAGAGATCTTATACACTGTGAGAACCCATAATTTTTTTTGATTCAAGAAACAAAGCAAGGTCAGCAAGAAATGAGAGGAATTGTCAAACAACAGAAGCATTACAAAGGCAGTATTAGTGAATCAAGAGGAGCATCTGAAGGAATTGCCACACTGTAGAACCACAACAAATGGAACTACAGATCAGAGTCTTTACATCAGCATTGGATCAAAACTGTTTTGGAAAACATAGTAGACAATCAGATTGCAATTATATATAATATTTACGTTCCCAATCACTTCAGAGAAAAGGAATGCTACTGGGATGATCTTAAAGCTAGCATCGATGGCGAAGAAAACTCTAATATCATTTTAGGAGGTGACTTTAATCTTATACTACATGCCAACGAAAAACGTGGAGGTTGCTTCACACCTGATCCCTTCAGAATTCATTTGGAAAACATCATGCAAGACCACGATCTCGTGGATGTGGCTCCAAAAAATCGAAGGTATACTTGGAGCAATCGTAGGCTGCGGATAGGTAACATAATGGAAAGGATGGATACGATTTTAATTAATGTCTCATTTCTCTCTACCTTCTCTGTTGAGTATGCTAGCATTCTTCCCTTTTCAGCCTCTGATCATTACCCTATAACCCTCACTCTGGAAACCCACTGCCCCTTGGACCCATTCCTTTTAAATACAGTCCCTCTGGAACTGTATCCCAACAGTCAAAGAGATTGTTCAACATACTTGGAATCAACATGTTGAAGGATCTCCTGGTTTCATTTGGGAAACCAAACAAAGAAGAACCAAGCAGGATATTAAAGAATGGGCAAAAACTAGTTATAAGGAGCCTGAGAAGATTAAAAAGGAAATCAAGAATAATCTAGACCATATTCAAAGAACAATAGGAGAGCACGACCTCTCTCAGAAGAATAGTGAAAAAAAAGTGATCTCTACTCACAGCGGTGTCATGCAAATAGAGAAGAGGAATCAAAATGGAGAATAAAGTCAAGGCAACTTTGGTTGCAAGGGCGTGACAAGAACACAACATTCTTTCACAAACAGACCACTGCACGAAAAATTAGGAACAATGTAAGCTTTATCTTAGATGCCGAGGGAAATCAACAAACCACACAAGAGGCCATTCGAAAGGCTGCCACAGAGCATTTCAGAGATCTTCTAACTGAAACAAAAGGAGAAGAGGACTATGCAGACCTACTTCAATATCTTCCTAATGAAATCAATAAGGAAATGAATGCTAGGTTGAACAAGGAGATTGATGAGGAGGAAATCAGAAAAACGATTTGGACTCTCTAGCCTGATAAAGCTCCAGGCCCTGATGGCTTCCCCATTTGTTTCTATCGAGCATTTTGGGGAGTAATTAAAAAAGACTTGACAAAAATGCTCAGATGGATCCAACAAAAGGGTAAAATAGGAGGATATACCAATGCCACTCATCTAGCTCTCATTCCCAAAGAAAATCGCCCCGCTTCCTTTTCTCGTTTCTGACCCATTTCCCTCTGCGATTCTTCATACAAAATTCTGACCAAAATCCTTGCTATCCGCCTTAAACCCCTTCTCCCCTCTCTTATCTCTAAAAATCAAGGAGGTTCCTGGCCAATAGACAAATAACTGATTCCATTCTCCTTGTTCAAGAAGCCATTCATTCGAGTCAATCTATAAATGAGAAAGGGTTTATCCTTAAACTTGATCTAGCTAATGCTTTTGACAGAGTAAGACACTCCTTCCTCATAGCTGTCTTAAAGAAGATGGGATTTGATGTGGCCTTTCTAAACATCATCAAAGCTTGCATATCTGTACCCTGGATTTCTCCTCTTGTTAATGACAGACCGGGTGAAGCTTTCCAATCTTCATGTGATCTCAGACAAGGTTACCCTCTTTCACCTTATCTTTTGATTCTGATGGCTGAATCCTTTAGTAAAGCACTGGACTTCAACCGTAGGGTTGGCCTCATCACATGAATTAAATTTAGGAATGGAGTCAAGAATATAACCACTCACAATTTGCCGTTGACACTTTGTTAATTGGAGGAGCTTCCATCACAATAGCTCGGCGCTTCAAGAATATTTTAGATAAATATATGAGGTACTCTGTCGGTCTGGTCAATTAGCTGAAAAGTTGCATTTATGGATGGAACGCAACAGCTCAGGTCATTCACAATATTGCCAATACATTTGGAGTCTCCTGGAACTATGACTAGACTCACTTCACCTACTTGGGCATGCTAATGAGTCTAGGACCTTTGAAGGCAGAAGTTTGGGACATTGCCATTGACAAGGTGAAGAGAAAAGTGTAGCAATGGGGATCCATTTGGCTCAATCCAGCTGGTCACCTCATCCTCCTTAAATTAGGTATTTCTTCTCTACCTTTATATGAATTTTCATTTCATCAAGCTCCAGCTTCCTTTCATTATAAAATGAAAGTCATCCTTTGCCAATTCCTCTGGCAAGGAGGAAAAAATGATAAAAAGAAATTCAATTTGGTCAATTGGAAGCAGGTTATTCAATCCCAAGACCGAGGAGGTCTTGGTATCAGATCCCCTAAATTCCTAAACCTGGCATTCGGAGGTAAGATTGCTTGGAGATTTATAACCGGTCTTTCTGCCTGGTGGAAAAGGGTGCTGGAAGTTAAATATTTAAACTTCCACAGAAAACAGCTACTTGACCAAGATATTCCTATCAAAGACTCTTCTAAAATATGTCGTTTATGTAGAAAAGAAATTTCGTTCATGGCTTAGAACATTTCTAAAGTCCCCAAGGGAGGTGCCAATATTAATATTGGAGCTGATAAAATTATGGAACAACAGCCAATAAACAATCATGATGGAATCAACCCTATTCTCACTTTTATTGATAACATAGGCATCCATCATCTGGATCAAATCTCTCACTGGGATCCCCACTCCCATTTATGGTTAGGGTGGTCCTTTCCAGCCATCCCTAATGATCTGAAAGCAAGCTTATCCATTCTTCAATCTCATCTCCACAGTAAAGCTCCTATAAAAAAGAATGAGTTAGATGGATTTCGATGGGATCCAACTGGATCAAATTTCACCGTTCAAGCTTCCCATCAGCACATCTGCAACAGTAATCATCCCATGCCCATATGGAATCACTAAAAAACGGTCTGGAAATCTGAGACCCTTCCAAAAATTAAATTCTTCATTTGGACCCTTCTAAAGAGGAAAATCCTTACTGCAGATAATTTGCAAAAGAGGGGTATTAGTGACCCTTCTCGCTACCCCAACTGTCAAGTTGCTGAAGAATCCATACAACACCTCTTCATTTCCTGTCCCTTTGCTATCACTTGCTAGAAAAATTTATCCCATATTGACAATATTCCTTGGAAGAATCAGGATTCCATAGGAGAAGTTATCCACCAATGGAAAAAGAATTTTCCTTGGCAGCAAAAGAAGAACAACATAGTTAAAAGGGTCTGGGATACCCTTCCCTATGCTATGTTATGGAACATTCAGCTAGCTAGAAATCGTAAAGTATTCAAGGACAAAGATTCGACTACAAGAACTCTCTGCAACAAGGCAAGGAGCCTCGCTCTAGAAACCATTTCCACTAAGAATCAAAGCAACATTGATATCACTATGCTCAACGTTGAACAGCAGAATTTTATCGGTTACTTACTGGATAAAAATAATAGTATCCAGAATGGAAATGTAGCTAAAGACCAGCATAACAAGGAGCCCCACAAATGGAAAATTAGATTAAAGGATGATGAGTTTGCAATATGGTTAAAAAACTGCAACAGCTACTATCTTTTTTTCGACGAAGCTTTAAAGTCAAATCCTGGAATTGTAGGAGCAGGGGGAGTCACCTTCAGCGCCAACGGGGATCGCATTCTCTTTTATGAATGGGGACTTGGGAAATCTCCAACAATAGGGTAGAAGCTTTGGCCCTATATCAAGGACTCATCCAACTCAGCAAACTTGGTATAGGTACAGCTAAGATTTTTGGAGATTCGGCAGTGGTTATCAGTTTGATGGCTCAGAACAAAGAATCCCCCAATGTTCTCCTACAAAAGATCATTAAACGTTGTCAATTTTTACATCAATCAATGAAAAATTTGTGCTTCCTTCATATCCTACGCTCTCTCAACAAGCAAGCTGATACCCATGCCAACAGGGCTTACTACAGGCCAATGTGCAGCCTTCTTTGCAACACCGAGGAGACTCAGAAATTTTTACCATGACCAAGATCTCTTTTTGTGTCTTTTAGATTTGCAGAAAATCTGAGAGCTCTGACAAATGGAATTGGTTTCAGGTCCTTCAAATCCGCTGCAAGATCAAGATCCGCATTGGGATTAGGCATATTATTGAAACTCTCATACTCAGGATCTCATTAATCTAGCCGACTTATCTCTAATAAAATATGCCCTTCTAACTACGCAGGACTGGCCCCATGCTTTCCCATGCCCCTCCTCTGTTCCTCCCTCCTGTCCTGTGACGGGCCCTCGATGTCCCCGCCTCTCCATATATTCCACCCATCCCTTCCATCGCACATTGCCTTTCCCCTTCCCTGTCGCTCTGCAATCCTGGACTGATCTTTCCTCCCTGTGGCTCTCGCTTAATTCTCTCGGTATTGACTCTCTTCTGAGTTATGAACCTCTGGTTTCTCCCTATCTCTTTGTGTCTTTTATTTCTTCTGCAGTCCGTCCTCAAGCGCTGTGGCTCACAACCAGGCCTTGGTTTTCCTAGCTCTTTCTGTTACAACCTCCTTTTGCAACCATGGCTCGGAGTGAGGACTGCCTTTATTGTGCAGATCTTCAAGCCGAGCTGGAACAAATAAGAGTTCATCAAAAGCTCTTGGATGCAAATATCGATAGCCAAAATTCAATAATCAACGAAAAGTACGAAGCTAATATCAACCTGTTTCTGCATAGGGTTTCCTCACTACATGAGTAGTTCAACCACTTATCGAACAGGTGCAGTCACATTGAAGAGTCCATCGAAATACTGAAGTATATGATGGAAAAGTGCAATGCAGTTGCCACAAGTTCCTCAAGCGTCAAGCAAGCCAGATTAGATGAAAATTTGGAAGAATCCACAGTGTGACACATCAGCCACATTAATATAGATTAACTATGTTTTGCAAATGCTATTTTTTTTTGCTTCAGTTTGTAAGAATCTACTTCTGTTTAGTTTTCCTCAAACCCCAAAAAGGCAAGACCAAGGAGGAATTTGTCCAACCTATAACTCCTCTGCTCCTTGCACTTCATGGCATATCATTATGTACCTCAGGAGTTTAATCTCCCTCTTTTTTCTTTTTAGAATATAATATAGCAACCAATTTTGTAAAAAACAAATATCCATTATGGGTTATGAATAAAATATTTTAATATGAATTAATATTTTTTTTCTAAGTAAGAGTAATCTATTAATATGTATAGAAAGATACAAAGAGGACAAGGCCTTGACCAAGGTATCGTAGAGTATCAACAAAATCTGGACTGCCCCACCATTGGGGAAACCAGTCCATTGAGAGAAGAATCCTCAAAAATGTTATCACTTCTCAAGTCCAGACCCCACAAAAGAAACAGTAAGATGGTTCCTTGACGATTAGTCCAGATAGGAGATCAAAACCCAAGAAACATTAGCAAAAAATAAAAATATCAGATAATGAACACCTGGGCAGCCACAACCGGCCTCGAACTATCAACAGGCAGCCCCTTCCTATTCTCCGTCAGCCATATCTGCTGCCTGGAAGCCATGTCACCTTAGTTGTGGTCAGTCGGAATGGGCTCCTCGATGATTGGACAGGCCCACTCATCCACCAAGTCATCCACCACATCCCTGGAAACGCTGCCATGTGGCTCTCCCCCACCTCCATGAGTCTCTCCCCCACCGTCGGGTCCTCATCATCGCATAGCACATAAGAAGGTGTAAAGGCTCCGCCCCTTGGTTTCCACAGATGCGATATTGCGATGCGATTTGATCGCAATCGCATATTGCTATATGTAAAGGCCTTGCCCTTTGGTCTCCCCATTCTGCGATCTACCGTCGGGTCCGCATCATCGCATCGCACATAGGAAGGTGTAGAGACTCGGCCCCTTGGTTTCCACCGATGCGATATTGCGATGCGATCTGATCTGATTGCATATCGTTGTAAGTAAAGGCCTTGCCCTTTGGTCTCCCCATTCTGCGATCCGCATCATCGCATCGCACATAAGAAGGTGTAAAGGCTCCGCCCCTTGGTTTCCGCTGATGCGATATTGCGATGCGATCTGATCATAGTCACATATCACTATAAGTAAAAGTTCTACTGCCTGGAGAACAATCAATGGGATTGAAGGGAAAATGTCCCATGTTTAAATTAACAGCTTCCTTGTCTCGGCGAGAGCGTCCATTTAAGACGTTCTTCAGGTGGACCTGCTCTCGCCTTAGGTGAGTCTTCAGGTTCCATAATTGGGCATGGATAATAGCACTGGCCAGTAGTTGGCAAGGCCAAGCGCCATCGTTCCTTTGAAACACCATTAATAGCCTTGAATGTCAGCCTCATCCGGGTGCTCTTCTCCTCCCTATATCATTTCATTCTTCACCAGTTTTTTATATTCCATTGCTTGGATTTCAGTGGCTAGTCTAGAGATTGAACCTGTATGTAAATCCAATCCACTTTCTACTCCAATTTTAGCCAGTATGTCAGCCACTTTATTTCCTTCCCGGCGAGTGTGCTTGAGAGTGATCGCTCTGTGAGAAGAGAGCCAGATTTCAATGAGTTCAAGCCTCTTCGCCATTCTCCAACTGTTGCACACTTTGCTTGAAGGTGTGACCTTGCATAATTTTGTTGACCATATTTATGAGGATCTGAGAGTCGCCTTCTATAATAAGCGAAAAGTATCCCTTTTTTTGAGGTAGAATAAGACCCTGCCATAGTCCTTCCAGTTCTGCCGAGTTGTTGGTGTCCCATCCAATGGAACCTAAAAAAGTTTGAAGAGGAGTGCCCTTATAATCTCTGAATATCCCTCCAAAGCCTGCTTTGCCTGGATTTCCTTTCGAGGCTCCATCAAATTTTAGCTGGAACATATGCTTGGGAGGAGGAAGCCACTTTTCAGGAGTTCTGCCCTTTGGAGGAGTTGTTCCTTTGATTTTTGATTCTTGATTCCATTGAAGGTTCCAATTTGCCCAGATGTTTTGTTCTTGGGGGAGAGAAGGAAAGTCCTCCTCATGCTAGGTTTGGAGAAGTAAGGTTTCCTTGATATTTTGACAGATCATTTTCCATAGATTTTCCAGGGGCGAGGAGTGGTCCTTGAAGATTCTCCAGTTTCTCTCCTTCCAAATAGTCCACATGAGAAAGCTCGGAATAAGCTTCCATAAGAAATTTAAAATCTTTCTTTGAAATGGGTGCCGATCCCCATTGCGAACAGTGGCTATGATGTTTCCATGAATCCATACTTCCTTTTGGCATTGAAAACTGACTTTTTCCCAAAGCTTGCGAGCCAGTTGACAAGAGTGCATAAGATGCTTAGTGGATTCCTCTTCTTGCCTGCAATTGGGGCATAGGGAGGGCCCATGATAGTTTCTCTTCCTGAGGTTGTTCCATGTAAGGATTTTGCTTTGACATAAAATCCATAGAAAGGTTGAGACTTTTGGCCACAAGGAAGGGTCCTAGATTCTATTCCAGAGAGGGTCTTTGACCATATGTTTCCTGATAATGACATTGTAAGCCTCCTGAGTGGTGAAGGTACCTTTTTCTTCGTAGCCCTATCTAAGATATCCCTTTCATCTGAATGTTGTATTTTCCTCTTCATTAATTCTGTATCAAGATTCTGTTGAGCTTGTTCCGTTCCATGTCTTAAGATTTGGTCTGCATTAATCCATTGCCTATTTCCCTGTGTTGTAGAAGGATTCCAAAAACGATTGACTTTGTCATATGTCTGCAAATTCTGCTCCAGCAGTTGAAGAGGTGAGATTAGGTCCTTTAGCTTGGGCTGCTGCTGCTAGGAATCTTCCCAGAACCATGTTGTATTGTCGTTCTTAACTTCCTAGAAACTGTGCTACTGAATTAGGCTTCTATGTTGCTTGGCCGAATTCCAGATTAGGGATCTCGTGCTGGCTTCTGACATTCGTATTAGTTCTTTTGTTGGGTGATTACAGGCATATTTTGCTGTCCATAGGGTGACCTAGGGGGTGAATGGCACAGTAAGCCATTTCCACTAGATGCGAACACCCATGACCTCATTACTATGATAAGGATCCCTTAAGCGAGTTCCACCAGCGCATTTTGGAAGGCACACTGTGTCCCATTTGACCAGAGCCCATTTGCGAATTTGACTTGAATTGCCCCATAAGAAAGATCGCTGGAGATGTTTAATTTCTTTGAGAACCCATTTGGGAGCAGCCAGGATCAAGAAGAGGTACAACGACATTGATTGAAGGACAACTTTTATTAAGACTAGATGACTTGCCATATTGAGGGTCCTGTGAGTCCAAGAGGTAAGGTGAGCCTCTAGATTTTCCAAGAGGATCTTCCAAGAAGAGTGCTTCAAGGCCGAGTTAGTCATGGGTGCTCCTAGATATTTGGTAGGGAGGACAACAATAGAGAAGCCAAGAATGCGGGCTATGGAAGCTTGGGTACTGGCAGGATATGAAAAAAGAAGATTTGGGATTTGGTTTTGTTGATACTAGCCCCTGAAGCTTCCGAAAAATCCGTTAGAAGCATTTTGAGCTAGCAAGCTTCCTGGACAGAAGGATGACCAAAGAGCATGTTGTCATCAACAAACTACAGGTGGGTAAAAGCAGACGAGTTATGAAAGGACAGGCCTCTTAGGACCTTTGATTGCTGAGCTTTTTTAATGTTTCGGCCCAACTCTTCTAATAATAACGAATAGGAAGGGGGAGAGAGGGTCTCCCTGTCTAATTCCTCGAGAAGGATGAAAGGGGGAGGAGGGAATACCATTGATCAGAACAGAAAAGAAGGAGGAGGAGATGAAACTCATGACCCACCTTACCTGGGGGGAAAAACCAAAAGAAATTAAAGTTTTTTTGATGTACAGCCAGCTTAAGCTATCAAATGCTTTTGAAAGATCTATTTTAAGGAGCACACTTGACCTTTTGGAGTGCTTCAGGGAGTGGATGATTTCATGAGTAAGGATGATTCCATCCATAATTTCCCTACCTTCGACATATCCATATTGCTCATGCGAAATGATAAGAGGGAGCATCAATTTGAGTATGGAGGCAATGATTTTGGAGACAATATTGTATATTATGTTGCACAAGGCAATAGGCCTATATTTGTCAGGGGTACTGGGTTGAGATTCCTTGGGGATAAGGGTGATGAAAGTAGCATTCATGGCTGGAAGCATCCATCTCAAAGTTCTCGATTCCTCAACTACCTGCAAGACTTCCATTTTAATCAGCTCCCAGAAATTGTGGAAAAAATTAGAGGTGAAACCGTCAAGGCCAGGCGCCTTCCCATGTTTCAATTGACGAACTACAGTTCCCACCTCCTGTAAGTCGATAGGCCTTAGGAGGAGTTGGTTATGCTCGTCTGTAATAACTTTTGGAATATTCCTGGTAATTTTTTCTATGGCGTACGACCTGTCTATTTGTGGCTCATGATGAGCCTGCTTGAAGTAGTTTAGAAGTTCGCTTTCAATTTCTTCATGTGTTTCCATCTTTACCCCCTACTCATTTTGAATATGAGTGATGTTGTTATTCATCCTTTGTTGGATGGTGGTCCTATGAAAAAATTTTGTGTTTTTTTCTCCTTCCTGAAGCCATCTTATTCTCGATTTTTGCATCCATAATGTTTCTTCCTATTTTTCCCTCTTTGAGATCTATGACTCAAGATACTTTTCCTGTTCTGACAGGTCATCTAATCAGCCTTCTGTAATAATCCGCTGCTGCAGTCGTTTCATATCTTGAGCGAGGGTAATTTAAGCCTGGAAAATATTGCCAAAAGAAGAATGGTTCCAATGTTTGATCTTACTCTTGAGGTAATCATGTTGAAGTTGCCCCCAGTGATCCATATTGGAAGCGATCTTTCAGTATTGATTACTGAAAGGGTATTCAAGATTTCTATCTTGTGCATGGCCTCCTGGGGAAAATACACATTGGTTAGATGCCTGTGTATATTTGTCCCTGTGATATGAAAAGTGGCTTGAATGAAATGCTTATTAGCATGGATGTTATTGAGCATAATGGTATGAGCGTCCAAAATGATTTCTAGGCCTCCAGAAGCCCTAGTGGCATCCACTGCAGCTGTGAGACCTCCTGGCCAGGCTTTTGCTGCAATTCTTTCCAGAGCGATTGAATTGCATTTGGTTTCTTGCAAGAATAGGATTTGTGGCCTCTCTTGCTGTATCATATTTTTGATAAGTCTACCTTTCCCGAGGCTATTGAGCCCTCTGATATTCCATGATATTAGCTTCATTGGGAAATGTTGGGGAGGGAGTTATAGTACTTTGTAAGCTTGGAGTATCTGCCTGACTCCACTAGCATTTCCCAGATGCGAATTGTTCGTTGGAGATCTATTTTCCTTCCACGCTTTTTGTTGTCTTTGGTAATATGTTCCCGTCCCATAGGCTGCCAGTTTGAATGCCTAGGGACTTTTGCCTTTGTGCTCGTGAGAGGATCACTTCGAGATTCTTTAGTTGTCTTTCTCGAATTTCGTCATAATTTTTTATTTTGCATGCCTACTCAAGGCCTAGAATGTCTAGGTCCCCAATATCTATGCTTTCTGGTTCCTCTTCCATGTGATGAGATTCATTTAATCCTTCAGTTGTTTCTGTTGCTATTCTGGAAGCATGTTGCATGTTGTCCAACTCCATTTCTTGAATATTCCAAGCTGGGACTTTATGCTGGGCAGAGGGGAAAGGATCTTTAGGCAGGGGCTCTTCTTGGAGTTTCTGGGGGGTTGCATGCGCAGATTACTTGTCCTTCTTTGGCTCGGGTTTTCAGAGTTAGGATCATCTTCCCGGGCCAATGCATCAAAGTTGTTGCTTGTAGAGGGCTTGGAAAAGCTGGCTTGGGGAATCTTAGCATTTGAAGCTGATTTCTTGTGGCTTTTCCTACGATTGGAAACTTTAGTGAATCCAGCAGAATCAGGCTTATTAGGTGCGGATGGATTTGAGGGTTTTTGATTTAAAGGACAATCCCTGAATAAGTGGCCCAGGGCATGGCATCTTCTACATCTAAATGGCACATGTTCATAGTCAATTAACTGAACCCATTCAATATTGTCATGGTATTGACTTACCACATCCGGAAGTGCCTTGCTGAGGTGCATGTAGACGCAAATTCGGGCGTAAGAAGTGTATCTTCAGAGTTTTGTTTCCTCTGCAACTTTGATAAATTCTCCAAGTCCATTCCCAATATCTTGTAGAGAGGCTTCGTCCTAGTATTCCATGGGGAGAGAGTAGAGACGAATCTAGACTGGAGCCCAGTTGAGGTCTTCTTTATTAGGGTTGAAGCGCTCAACCCAGTCCCTAAGATACAGGCCAGCTGCGTTGAAGAAATATGACCCTCCATCCATAACCCTGTTCCGGTCCTCTAAGCAGTTAAAAATGGTTGTGAAGAACCCTTTAGGTCCCAACTACAGGGTTATGTGTCCTTTCGGGTTCCATTTAGCTGCTATCTAGCCACGTAGCGCTTTCTTTGTCGGCCATAGTCCTATAAACTTGCCTATCAGTGCATGGTCCCTCATACACTGTATCTGAGCATTGATTCAGTGACTTGGGAGTTCTATCTTCGTCCATTCAGCCGCCACTGGCTTGCAGGTGGTCGAAGTGACTTTGGGTTGTTCTTTGTCATCTGTTTTGGCTTGTTGTGAGTACAGATTCTCGCTGTCCTCATTTTGTTCCTCTGGTATGGCGGCT
>APFE030361050.1:148766-186266 GCA_000404065.3 Pinus taeda | reverse complement strand
ATGTTCTTCATAATCCAGTATTGTTGTATGGTTTGTTTGAACAATGATTGCCTCGCTCGAGTGGTTCCTGGGTCTGTCACCATGCTTTCCCATTCATCCATGGGGATATCTCGATATTTGAGGTTGTCTCTTAAATCTCTCTCCCAGCTCGCAATCTGAGCTCTGACTTCTGGCGAATTTCCTTCCATGTAGGCATCAATGATTTTCTTCATTTGTTCCCCTTCAGGTTTCCTGCCTCTTCTTCTGTGTTGTCTGCTTGTTCCCTCCTCCTTCTTTGTTCCTTTGTTTCTTATTTTGGGGGCCATTTTGCTCCCTATTTGGGTGTTGCTGCCTTTTGTCTGGTGTGTTCGGTCTTGGTCAGAGTTCTTCCTCCAGTGTATTGTATTACCTATCACAAAATTGATGCATTCATCAGCTTTATGGTTTAGACAGAGTTCAGTTCCCCAATTGCTCTTTTTCTTTCCTTTGTTTGTACCTTCTATCTTCTGATTTCCAACCAGGGTTTGTGTATCATCTACCTTCTTTTTTCTAGGTGGATTTGGTTTTTTGACTATTAAATTCTTTTTCAGGGTCATGTTTCTCTTTGGTATTCTTCCCTTAACCCCCCCTTTACAGCTTTCTCGGCCCTTACATTTCTTTCTCCTCGTTATCGGGTTTACCTCCTCAGATGGGTTCAATGTAAACATCTTTTCCCTCCTTCCCTGGGGTTTCTCTGACAGATTTACAGGGCTCCCGGTGTAGCTCTTCTCTTCCCCCTTAGGGCACCTTAATTCCGACATTCCTCTAGTCCTTAGGCTTGTCCCTTCCAGGGTTCTTCCCTAATAACTACTGACACAATCCCCTCCATTCCTACGAGCTTGGCCGGATCGAGAGTCTTCGAGGTATACTGGAGGATAGATTTGTAGGATGGATCTCTCCCTTTTTTGGGTGTTAGCTCATGCCTTCTTTTACCTCTGAGCAGCAATTTCCTCTATTTTGAAGGTATGGTGTCTCTAGCTAAGGGAATTCTGGAGGCTTTTCCTTTGAGATTGTCTATCTTAAACCCCGGGCTAAGCTAAATATCAAGCTTCCTACTATAGAGACTCATTAAGCTTTCAGAATTGGGGGGTAAAAGGGTTACATACCTACTTGCCACACTGCTCCTTCTTCTTGCTACTATCTTTGTCTTCCCTCTGCAACCACCTCTCTTCTCGCCACCTTTCCTTGTCTTCGTCTACATGCAAATAGATGTTTGCAAGGTTACTTTGGTTTTAGTTTCATTCTTCCTCCGACCCTTGACTCTTACCGGCATCTGGCTATCTTGGTTATCGGCATGGATCTCTTCGAGCATGTCTCGAGATCCTGCCCTCCTGTCCTTTCTCCCGAGTCCTTCATTAATTACCACCTTCTCTCGGCTGCTCTTGCCGTGTCACTTCTGACCTCCTTCTGCCGCTTGGTGTCCTTCCTCTACCCACCTCTCTAACCTCTGTCCTGCCCTCTTCTCTGTCAGTTTGTTTCATTCTCCCAATTTGCGTACCTTCCCTGCCCTGCTCCATTAGCTACTCGTTCACCTGTCTTCTCACTTCATTCTCTTCGTCTGTCCTATCCTCTAGTTGTCCTCTTCCTTCTTCCCGATCTCTCTCCTGCGATCTCTCTAGATTTCCTCTCCTATTCATGTTTCCTTCCTTATCCTTTTCTAGTGGATGTCTCAGGTCTACCATTTCCTACTTCTGGCTTAGCTCGACCTCGCTTTCATCTAGCTGTCTTCCCCCATTTCTACATTCCCAGTTCGCCAGGATATCTACTGGTTCATTACCCTTCCTTCTCACATGGGTGGGGAGGATGTATGCTACCTTTCACAGTAATTCACTTATTTTCTCCACTAACCAGGTCGTTCTCCAGCTTCGGCTCATTTTTTCTGCCGGAGTGCCATTCTATAGTTGTTTCACGATGTCTATCACTAGTTTTGCATCTCCTTCTACCTGCAGCTTTCGGTACTTCTCCCTTATGGCTATCTCTAATCCTCTTTTCAGTGCATGAAGCTGAGCTTCATTGTTGGTTGCGTTGCCGCAGTCCATTGTGTAAATTTTGAGTGTCCTTCCTCCGTTGTCTCTAAATACTCCTCCTATCCCTGCCTCTCCTGGGTTACCCTTTGCTACCCCGTTGAAATTCAACTTGATGAATCCCTGTTGGGGATTCCTATAATAGTTGTTCTCTTCCACCTCATTATTATGGGTTTTCCCTGCTGTAACTTTCATCATACTTGACTTTAGTTGCAGGCGTGCCATTATTCTTGCCTTTGTCTGGTCAAATTTCCAATCTTCCTCATACCATTTCTCTATGAGGATGGTTTCCCTTATATTCTGAGTGATTTGGTTCCATATCTCGTCCTTTGCTCTGCCATCTTCCTTGAAAGTTAGGTGGTTTCTCTCCTTCCATATGTTCCAGAGAATGAATCCTAATGAGAGTTTCTAGGCTCTGTTCAGGATTGTATTTTGGTAAGGTTTGTTCCGCCATTTTTCTATTGTTATTTTGATATTGTTTTTGTCTCTTTCACTAATTTCAAAAAGATCCGGATGTTATCTCCACAGGTTGTTGTTGACTTTGCAGTTGTTAGCTATGTGCTCCATGGTTTCTTCTTGTGCTTGGCAGAGCGTGCAATGCGAGGGGCTGTGTGTTCCTTTTTTTCTTAGCTGATCCCATGTTAGAGCACACCCGTGGCTCATAATCTAGGTGAAAAATGCTACCTTTAGCCAAGTTTTTGTTTTCTAGATGTTGTCCCATTTTTTTATCTTTGGGTTTCTATTATATCCTTCTTTTAGATAGTATCCTTCAGCTATTGTGAACATTCCTTTAATTCTGTTTCCCCATATGATAGTGTCCATCCCTGTTTTGCCCGCAATTTTCCTTGTTTCCATTTCTTTTTCGTATATTTCCCATTGATTTGTTTTTGGCGTGTCTGTCCAATTTTCCTTTTTTTTCCATCTTCTCCAATATCCATCCCTTTCTAGGCTCCAATAGTTTCTCACTGCACTTCTCTCAGTCTGTTTGGTGAACTATTGTATTTCTTGGAGTTGAGGTAGTTGGTTGAGTTTGTCTCTCTATTTCCATGCTTCTTCCCAGAAGTTTGCTTTGTGCCCCTCTTGTATTTCTCAAAAACTATGTTCCCTTATCAAATCCCTGTTGGCTCTTGCCAAATTCCAGATTGCTGATCCTTTTTTTTTTTTTTTTTTTTTTTTTTTTTTTTTTTTTTTTTTTCTGTTTGGCTTCTCAACTTGCCTTCTGGAGTCTTGGGCATCTCGTATTTTCTTTCCCATATCTATTTCCATAGGTCTTCTCCTCCTTATATCCATTGTCACTAGAGCTTTGCTCCCATTACCTGGTTCAGGGTATATGGGTCTCTCATTCCTAATCCTCCTTCTGTTTGGGGTTTTCTTAGCCACTTACATGGTAAAAGCGCCCACTTTTTTTATTTTTCTCGCCCCTTGCCATAAAAATCTTTTAAACATATCTACCGTTTTTTGACATATTGTTTTGGGTGTAGCTTGGCTATTCAGTTGATATATCGGCAGGGATTGAAGTACCGATTTGAGCAATATTATACGAATCGGGGTATTGAGGGCTCTAAACGTCCAGTTTTCCATTTTCTTTTACAAGTTCTTCACTAGGACTCCCCAATTAGAAATTCTGTTTTGATTATCATTTAGTTGTATACCTAAGTACTTAGTTGGGAATTTGCCGATTCTAAATCCATGGTTCTTGCAAGGAACACTTGGGAGACATGCTAGGTGTTAAAGAAGTAGATTTCTGATTTTTCTTGGCTTACCTTTATTCTCGAGGCCCCTGTAAATTCTTTAAGAATTTCCATTATTTTTTTTGCTTCCTTAAGATTTGCCTGTTCGTATAAGATAACATCGTTAACAAACTGTTCATGAGTTAGAGGTAGGTCATTTCCCCATAGTCTTAATCCCCTCAATTATTCGTTGTTAACTTTTGCTTTTATCAGTCTTCCCAGTCCATCCGCTGTGAGTATGAACAGGAATGGTGATAGTGGGTCGCCTGCCTGAGTCCTCTGGATGGATTGAAGGCTTCTGTTGGAGATCCATTTACAAGAATCGACATTACAGGCATAGTGATCATTGACATTACCCAATTAATCCATCTTTCGTCAAAACTACAAGCCTTGAGTATACATTGCAGGTATCTTCAGCTTAATCTATCATAGGCTTTTGCGAGGTCAATTTTTATCATCATTCCTTTAGTTTTTGAATTCTTCAATGAATGAATTGCTTCTTGTGCTACTATAATACCATCTACTATTTGTCTACCTTTTACAAATCCCGTCTGTTCCGGTGAGATCAACTCTAATAGTATTGGTTTGAGGCGGTTTACCATGATTGTAGCTAGAATTTTATATATCAAATTGCAAAGCGCTATTAGACGGAACCCTTGAGGCTCTTCTGTTTTTTCTGCCTTTGGTATTAGGAATAGGAAAGTAGTGTTTAAAGCCAGGTGCATTCTTTTAATGCAGCGGGACTCTTCTACTGCATTACTATGTACTGGCTCAAGAAGCTCCACATGGCTTGAAAGAATTCCGAGGTAAATCCATCCAACCCCGGTGCTTTGTTCTTTGCCATTCCCTTTATTACCTCTTCCACCTCAGCTTCCTTTATGACTCTTAGCAAGGCCAAATTCTAATCTCTATTTACAATTTTGGGGATGTTTTGACTGAATTTTTTCAATGTCTGCCTCCTTGTTGATGTTGGGTTCAGTCAGGATTTCTTTAAAGTGCTGCACTAACAGATTCTCCAGTTCTGCTTTCTGGGTTAACCTGTTTCCTTGCTTATCTTTTAGGGAGAACATTCTATTTTGTTGTCGGTGTTGTATCATTGCATTATGGAAGAATTTTGTATTTCTCTCTCCTTCCTTTAACCATTGGATTCTGGATTTTTGTTTCCATAAGATTTCCTCTTGTTTTCTTCTTTCCTCTATTTTGTTTAGCACCTGTCCTTATTCTTCAACTAATTCTTCTCTTCTTCCTTCTTCTATGATTCTCTGTTGTATTTTCTCCATTGAAACCTGCAATTGTTCCTTATCCTTATGAATATTTCCAAATTCTTCTCTATTCCATTGTTTAATCTTGTCTTTTAGATCTTTTAATCTTAGTTGGAGAGTGTGCATTTTGTTTCTTCCTTCCCTCCGGTTCTCATTTTCCTTCCACCAGGTTTTCATTTTTCTATAAATTTAGGGTCTCTCGGTCAGAATGCCTCAAATCTGAAGGGTCTATTCTGGTTCTGTTGGTTCATTGCAATCTCTAGTTTAATGGGCCAATGGTCTGACCCTAAACACGAAATGGTTGTAGCTTCGTAGAAAATATCTTTTCCTAAGAGGTGTTTTGTTGCAAGAAATCTGTCTAGCCTAGAAGCTATTTGATTGCTCCCTCCTCGCTAGTTATTCTAGGTGTATTTCCCATTTATAGTTGGAATTTCTATCATTTTCAGTTCCCCTTGTAGGTCCCTGAATTTCTCCATTTCCGATTCTTCTCTTTGCAATCCACCTTTCTTTTCGTCTTTTTTTGTTGTCATGTTGAAGTCCCCTGCTATCAACCACAGTTTTTCTTTATGTAGGTTACCTAACTGTTGGAGTTGATGGAGGAATCTTTCTTTTTCCGTTGGAATATGTGGTCCATAAACTGCTGAGACTAGAAACCAGTCACTGTTTCCTATTAATCGGAACTTCCCCATGAGGATCCTTTTCATTCCTATCCAATATTCAGTTGTGACTTCTGTTGGGTTCCATAACATCGCAATACCTCCCGCACTTCCATTCACATCTATGGTCATGCATTTTTTATTTTGGTTTGATTTTGTTTAGGATCTTCTCCATTTTCCTCCCTGGGATTTTTGTTTCTTGTGGCAACATTATTTGGGGTTTTTCTCTTCTTAGCCTTTCCGCTAAGTGTCTCTGTTTACCTTTACTATTCAGGTCCCCTATATTCCAGGATGTGACTGTCATGAGGTGGTTGGGTTGGTTTGGTGAAAAACCACCGAGAACGGGACTACTCATCCACTATTCACTAGCAAATTGCCCATGAGTTGTATCGATTCCTGTATATTCCTTCTACCTCCTTTTTCCCTCCTTTTGTTTCTCTTTGGAGGTCCTGAGAATTGTCCTGTTGGAGGCCTAATTGTTCTACCATTCCCAGCTTTCCTTTGCGCTGTTTTTCTTGGTATTGTTGGAAGGTCTCTAGATATAGTTTTTTCTGCTCTTCTGGGATGAATCTTTCATCCAAGTGTTTCCATTCCTCTAAGAGTTTCTGTAATATTTCTTCTTCAGAACTTAATTCTTCTCCTCTATTTGTATCAATTTCCATTACTGCATTTTCCGCTTTCTCCTCTGTTTCCTTGTCATCCTTACCCGATGGTTCTTCTTGAGCTTTCCACTTGATGTGTGATGTACCTTGGCTTGTGTTGTGTTCTTTTTCTTTTTCTCCCTGATAATCCATTGTTTGAGTCTCACTTTCTTCCTCTTCTTTTTGAAGGATTTCAAAGCTATTTTTATAACTTTTTTGTTTTTTTTTTTGTTGTTCTTTCATTGTTTCTTTGGGGTTTTCTTTTGTGTGTCTTCTTTTATTTTTTACCTCCTGAAACCCTTCCTTATCTTCTTGATTTTTCCTCTGTGGTTTGTTTCTTCTCTCCTCTTCTTCGATGTTGAGCAGGCATTCCTTGAACAGGTGGCCATACTCATGGCATCTTTTGCATCTGAACAGAATGTGCTCATAATCCAGGGTTTGTTGCCATACTTCCTCATGATATTCTAACTCAATTGTGTCTGGGATCGGGTAAGCTATGCTCATGTAGACACAGATTCTTGCATATGAGGTGTATCTTCCATTTTTTGTTGTTTCTGCTATTTTAATGAAGCTTCCTATAGTGTTTCCTATTCCTTCTAGGATTTATGGATCCCAGAAGTCCATTGGGAGTCCAAATAGTCTCACCCATAATGGTGCTGCTAAGAATTTTTCCTTATCTGGGTTATAGCATTCTTCCCTATATCTCATAAACAATCCTGCATTATAATGGAAATATGGATCATTTTCAAGCACTTTTTCTTTATCCTGCAGGTTCGAGAAAATTATCGTAAAAAATCCTTGTGCTTCTAGCTTCAGTTCAATGTGGCCTCGGGATTGCCACTTTTGCTGGATCCATCTGGTTAGGTCCTTTTCTGCCAGCCATACTCTGATGAATTTGCATATGAGTGCATTGTCTTTCATGTAGCTTCCGTGGCGCTCCAGTTTATTCATTGGGATGATAAATCTTGGTTTCTCCGCAGCACATGGTAAACGCCTTCCTCTGCTGTTGGCCTGCCATCGTGCTCCCAGGACAGGTCCCGGTTTCCTTGTTTCGTCTGCTTGATTGCAGTTGTTCTGTCTTTCCCATGTTGCTACATCTCGATAGGAAGGGATCTCTCCCCTCCTCCCTTCCTTTGTCAGTGTTGTTAGTTCTCAGTACCAGTGTCTGTCACCGACTGTATCTCTTGCTACTTTTTCTGCGCTGCCTAGCTCATGGCCACGTGACCATTACGGTTGCAGAGCAAATTCTTCCTTGCTCATGAATATTTTAGAAAAGAAGGAAATCTTCATTTTTTTCAAAATATATATTTTAAGAAAAAAATAGGGCATAGTCTAACTGATCATATGGTTTCAAGCAAGAATGTGATTTTTTTTGTAGTTTAAAATACATTTTTAATGCACAAATGAATTCAACGCTCCAATTCTACAAATGAAATAACTTAAACTCAATTTTTAAAAAGGTCATTTCATCTATAAATTAAACTAAACAAAAAATAGTGTTTACATCAAAACAAATTTATCAAATGAAAAAATGATTACTCAAATATAATATTAAAAAATATCCCCATTTAATTGAGGTATTTTTTATTCATTATTTAATTTAGGGAAGTCCATCTAAATATGTTACAATAATTATTATTAGTAATTAAATTATTTCTTATAGGCATAGTTTAATTAATAGATGAAATAGATATTTTCATGGTAACTTTTTTGGTTAATTTTAATTTAATTTTTAGGGTGTTAAATCCATTTGTACAGTAAATTTATTTATTTAATTTTTTACTTTTTTTTCAAGGAAATGGCGTAATTTTCATTAATGCGTTAATAAAATTACATGTTGTATACCAGCATATGAGGAATTCGTTCACTACTATCCAAAAGTTTATCAGTGCAAAATTCATGAGCAAGAAAATATTTACATGTCATCCTTCTTAAAATAAAGGATCAATGGCAAACCAGGGCCATAAATCTATAAAACTAGCTGAACCAACATCTGCAAATATAAACAAAATAACAAAAAAGACATACAACATGATTTCATAAATCAATCCTGTAGAAATCCTATCCCTTCAATGAAGGGCCTGTGGTAGATCTGGAAAAAAAACCCCGTCCCTGAACTCCTGAATCAACCAGTGTCCTCTGATCAGCTGCGTGGCCTCTTTGGAAAGAAGATCAGAGACTTCATTCCTTTCCCTGTATATATGAGAGCAAACAAAAAACTCAAACTGATATTTTAAGTATATAGCATCCTCCACCAAGTCTCTGAGTGTGTGCAAGTGACAGTTATAGGTCCCATTGATCCAATTAATGATAAGCTGAGAGTCTCCGAAAATCTGAATTTTGTGGCATTGTTGTTCTCTTGCAAAAAGGAGGAGGTGTCTAAGGCTGTTTAGTTTGGAAAAATTATTTGTTCCCCGCCCAAGCCCCACTTTGATTTTGAAGAAAAAAAACCATTTAAATGAAGAACAACCCCCCCCACCACAGCCCTCAGGCTGAGCCGAACCATCAAAATAGGCCCACAATTGGCTTCTGTCTATGATTTCGGGGTTGATGACTCTGTTGGGATGCTGAATCGGATCCTGTGGGATCATGTTGTCAATAGCCAACATATGATTACAAGTGGTTTCCCCCAAGATGTTTTTTTCTTGAAATATCCTTTGGTTTTGGATAAGCCATTTGCCCAACTTACAATGAGAGGCAGGTTTTTTATTTTCTATGTGGCCGCACTCGACCACCAATCCACCAAGCATTATTTACGTTCTGTCCTACCCGGCGGGTTTTAATTGAGAGGGCCAAATTGATGAAATTCCAAATTCCAGCCGAGACCAGACATTGAAGGAAGAGATGGTCTGTATCTTCTGACTCAACTTTACACAGGAAATAACATGAGGGGCCATGGAAACTACACTTTTTTAAATTTTTCTTTGTGGGAATTTTGTTTAAGAGTATGCCCCACATGAAGAGTCAAGATTTGTGGGGGCTTTCATCTTCCAGAGATGATGCCACCGCCAGAAGGTTTCACCCAAAGCTTGAGCCTCCATGATCGCAACAAAACCCGCTTTTGGGGAATATCTGCTAGTGGGATCCTTTTCCTATATAAGTTAATCCTCCCTTTCAGAGATCCGGATGTTAACTTCCTCCAAAGCCCCCACGAAACGCAACAATTCCGTACTCCATATTTCATTAATTTCCACGTTCTCAAAGGCAAGCCACTGCATGTTTGACCAAGTTGGGTGTTCCACTACCGCAATGTGGGCTAACTATGTAACCCCCACCACCATTAGGTCCTGTCACATATCTCTAGGTAGGATGTGTGCATTCCCGCTTCCAGCCCAGGCATCAAAGCCAATTCTGATCTGAGAACCATCCCCAACTTTCTAGGCTAGCCCTTTCTTAATAATGTCAAAGGAGTGGGAAACGACTTTTCAAATGCTTGAATCCCCCAAGATGTTGTGGCCGGGGCTACGCATCTAGTCTGATATTGATATGGGGTGGATGTACTTATTATATATGACCTCCTTCCACAAGCTATTTGTGGTTATGATTTTCCATCCCATTTTTGCTCCGAGGGCTTTTGCAAAATCCAAGGGTTCCTTCAAACCCCCATCCACTCCATTTTTTGGGCTTTGCAATCATTTCCCATTTAACCCAAGTAAAAGTTTTTTCCACATTTTGACCCCGCGAGAGGAATCTGTAGCATATCTGCTAGATTCTACAAAGAATGCCTTTAGGAATCGATGTTAGGGACATCCAATAGACTGGTATTGCCTCTAGAACTGATTCTATTAGGGTGAGCCTACCGACACAAGATAACCATTTCTGTTGCCATATATTAATTCGGTTTTCAATTTTTGCTAGCAGCCACGACCTACCTACAATACATTACATGTTTGGCTTTAGCCTGAATCCCAAATATTTCAGTCCTGAATCCAGATCCTACCTGACGAAACCAAAATGCTAGGAGGTAAATATTTGTTCATATTGAAGACAAGAGCTAAAGATGATAGTTGATTTTTCATAATTCAACCCCATACCTATGGCTTTGCAAAACAGAGATAGAATTGACTTGAAACAAGAGGTATCACGATAAGAGCCATTTAAGAAAATAATAACATCATCTACAAATAAAAGATGTGAGATAACATTCCTATCGTTGATTTCAACCCCTCCCAGTGTTCCATTTGATCTTGCTGTTGTTAAAAGCCTATTGAGGCCTTCCATGATCAGAAGGAAAAGCATCAAGGAGAGGGGGCATCCCTGTCCGAGACCTCTCTCAGCATGGAAAAAATTTGAAGCCGCCCCATTAATTAGGACACTGAAATAAACAGAAGTGAAGCAACATATTATCCAGTTGATGAATTGGTGGGGGAACCCGACATGGGTAAGCATGAGTTGTAGATAGGTCCAGATCACTCTATCAAAAGCCTTGGAAAGGTCGATCTTAAGGATAACAACTTTCTTGGAAAGAGTTTTAATCAGGTGAAGCATTTTTTGAGCGGTGCCTATGGCTTCATGAATTTGCCGACAAATTGTTCTTTTGAGATCATCCTCGAGAGGATTGGCTTAATACGAAGGGCGATGAGCTTGGAGGTGATTTTGTAAATACAATTACAAAGGGAGATGGGTCTAAAGTTATCAAGGGATTGGGGCTTGTCCACCTTGGGGATGAGGGCAATGAAGGTAGAATTGAAAGCTTCTGACATCCTTCCAGTTGTCCTACATTCCTCAATGGCTAGCAGCAAGTTCTGCCCAATGAGATCAAAAAGAGTGATGTAGAATTCGATTGGCCAACCATCAGGCCCTAGACTTTTGTCTTTGACGAAGACTTTTAATGCTGCTTCCATTTCCCCCAAGGAGACCGGTTGATTTAGAGCCTCACTTTCGTCATCCTCAACAAACTGAGGCACAACTTCCGCAACACGTAGGATCTCAACAATATTTGTTCTCCTTGTGCCTTTGTAGATGTTTGAGAAGTGCCTGACTCCCATGTCTGCAAGCTGGGTGAATGAGCTGGCTTCCCTGCCAGAGTGGTCTTTCAGTTCCCAGATCATATTAACTGCTTTCCTACTCCTAGTGAACTGTTGGAAAAATTTTGTATTTTCATCGCCTGATTTTAACCATAATTCTCTACTCTTTAAGCACCAGGTCTCCTCGGTTCTTCTCAATAGCCTAATCTTTTCTTTCTCCAAGTTTATGAGATGATCCTTTGATTGAATGGAGGCATAACTAGACAGTCCCATCGATTCAAGAAGTTTTAGCTCCTTTTAGATCCTGATTAGCTCCTCTCCCTCCCTTTTCTGCTTGGCCTTAACCCAATTGATAATTTTTTCTTTTAGACTGGCTAGGTTTTGTGATATGACCATCGCTTGGGGGGGACCTGAATCCTGATTATAGTGAGTCTAGCAATCCTTTACAATAACATGAAAATCGTCCTCATTGAGCCATGTTGTATTGAATTTAAATGGGGACCCAAGTTTGAGGTTTGCATCCTTCATTTCCAGGAATATCGGGGAATGATCTGAGCATCCCCCCGAACCAACCCATTGTCGAATATGTGCGAGGTGATTTAATAAGGGAAATTTGATTAGGAAATGGTCTAGCCTTCGTGACAGCGCATCCTCCCTTGTTTTGCGATTCCTCCAGGTTGGCATGATCTGAGCCGAATCAATGCTTATAAGGTCATGACCATCCAATAGGTTTTCAAAAAAACCCTGTTAAAACATCTGATCGGGCTCTATGTCCCCATGATTCGGCAAGCCCAAGTGGGAAATTAAGGTCACCCCTAATGATCAGGTTCTCTGCTTGCATAAAGTCCGCTTGAAGTAGATTCTCCCAGAAAGCCTCTCTATTCTGACATGGCCCATAAATGTTGATAATCCTCAAGGGGGATATTGAGCGAGGTGGAAGTGAAATTAGCTCCCAAAAAACCTTTTCCTCCCCAGGTATTTGAGATCCTGATTGAATTTTTATTGAAACCTAGGGCACAACTACCTAAGCACCCTCTCACATCCAAGAAAAAGAATTTTGAGTTCGGTAGGAAGGAATTTAGGGTTTTCTGTACAAAGGGAGTGTCACCTAGGGTTTCTTGCAGTAATAGGAAATCCAATTTTTCAAATAAACATAGACTTTTCAGCGCTAATTTATTATTTATTTATTTAATTTAATTTTATTATTTATTAATTATTTATTTATTTCGGGCTAGCAAACCCTTAAGTTGAAAGAGAGGCCTTTCAATGGGTCAACCTTGAAGGTTCCCCTTTGCTCTAAGGACCCAATCTATGGAAGTCTAACATCCTGAAGTCAACTCAAGGCTGGGCCCTTTTGATAGCTTTTGAGAGACGAGATTGTCTGCCCACCGAGGGCCTTATGAGAAGGGGGGGTGGGGCGGGTCCTCATCCAATCCGAAGGCATGGAGGGAGGGTGGATTAGAGTGCAGATTGTAACGGTGAGAGGTACCGGAGGTCGAATCCCCAAAGTGGGCGTGATAGAGATCTTGATGGACAGTAGAGCAGGGGGTATTCATAATGGGTGCAGTGGCAGAAGCCACAGGGCAGATGACGTGGCTCAACTTACTAGGATTGGAAACAATATTCGAAATACAATTTTCAAATGTAGAAACAGATAACAAACATTCATTCAAAAACTGAGGGTAAAGGGGAGAAGAGGTACTCGAAAGACCATTATTTTCCTTGGCGCACGCTCTGGTAATCAAGGCTTCCATGGTCCAAGTATCCGACTTGGGTCGCACAGAAGATGACCCATCCAGACCCTGCCTCGAGCTGCCCTGAAGCGCGTTGAGTTCCTCCATCCCCATATATGTTTGAGTACAAGCTGCTGCAAAGCATTTCGTGGGACTCGGTCATCGCCCAATGACTAGGGGGCAAGATTTATAAAGGTGGCCAATCTCATGGCATCTTCAACACTTGAAGGGGATGCCCTCATAATCTAGCTCCTTCCAACGGATAATGTCGCCCATTTGGAAGCGATAACTTTCCTCCAGGCCCTCTCTTGTGTCCAGATGTACAAGAATTCGAGCCATTGCCAAAACTCCCGAGTCCATATACGATCTGTCATGATCAATGTATGTGCCTAAGTCGTTGCATATCACTCGAAAGGTATCCTCAGACCGGAATTGCAGTGGGAGTCTCGACAACTGAACCCATATCGCCCCTGCACCTAGGATTTCCTTCTCTGGGTCGAAAAGAGGTATCCAACGTTTGAGGAGGACGGGGATCATTTCCAGATGCCAATAGTGGGTCAACACCCAGTTCATTTGGTCCGGACCTAAGAAGATTAGGGAAAACCAACCCCTGGACATTGACAAAACTGCGGGAAGTTGTTCCAGTATATTCCCCCATACTTCAATTGTCCATCTCTTCAATCGACCCAGCGAGTATTTTCTACCTCGGACTCTGCCCACCAGAACTGTACTTTCTGTCAATGCCGCTTTGTCCATGCCAATTCCTTCCCCCAAAACTAGCAGATGACCCCTTTCTCTTGCTTTAGAAAGCTTGGACTTCCTGGCAATCTTCGCCTTTTGGCCTAGGCTGGAGGGTTGCTGTCAATCGACCTCAACCGGGTTATCATTAGTGTCTGAGGCACGAGTCTTGTCCCCCTCCGCTTCCTTATTCGCTACGCCTTCAAAAAACCCTGAGGGTGGAGCGCTGCTTCTGGGTGAAAAATTTGGGAAAACTTCTGTGTAGGGTTCGGTTCTGCTAACTGGGTTGTGCTCTGTTACTTAGGGAGTCAGAGCATTTGTGCCAATACCCAGTCCTTCCAACCCTGCTACCGGGAAACCCTCCCTGTTCGGAAAGCCCTCTGCATATGGGTTTTGCACACTCCATGTTAAAAAATCTAAGGGTGACAATATTGAGAGAAAAGGGGAGCTTGTGCATTCAACTAGGTTTATAAACCCTCTGAAACCATCGTTTCTGGTTGAGTGAGGTCCAGGCCCTGCAGTGACTCTTCCATGTCAATGATATATGACCCGCACTCGTTTACCTGATCTTTCGATGGAGGGGGTGTAGCTGGTCTAAGGCCAACTTGAGACAACAGGTGTGGCTTCACCCAGATGTCGGAGTGTGTAAGACTGTCCGAGGAATAATCTACTAGTTATTCCTTGTAACCCTCATCCATTCATGCAAAATAACACTAAACACAACTTGAAAGAGGTGAACATGCCACTTTGTTAAACTAGGTCAAACCCCGTGAAAATTTCTTGGAATTTCCTTATAAATGCTGCAGGTAGCTCTAAAAACCCCTGTCGGAACCGCCACGGGTATCACGAACCTTCTTCCCACAGATGAGTCGCGACAGCAAAATTTTAAGGTAAGTGGGAGAACGTTTCATAAATAGTGACCCCCTGACCGAGAACAGTCTTGAGCCCTCTTGAAATAAATTGTTAACACCTTAATGGAACCTCGATACCAGTTTTGCTTTAGGCATCAAACCCTACCTAGAGCACTCTACTTCCTTGGTCCCTTATCCCATGGGTAGCCATTAACAAGAGCCTGGGCACGTTAGGGTTTCTTGTGGGGCAATGCTAGATTCCAGGTCGAAACCCTTCGCCTTCATTTTTCGGAAAATCGCCAGAACCCTTTCAAAAAGTGCACTTTTTTTATCTATACATTTTAAAACAAAACAAATTTTCTTATAATAAATTCAATTAAAATCATAATTATTTTTTAATATAATCATAAAATTTTTAATGTGTAATTTCATATGAAAGCAAATAAACCTTATCATCCTAATTAAAAAAACACTAATTCTCATCATTATTCATATAAATATTTTAGTTTAAATATATTCAAAATTGAAATTATGATCCAAATTCTTGCCAAGCAGCACAAGTATGAAAATCTTGCTTTAGATAAGTCTCCACACAATCAATTAGTTCATTACTACTTCTGAATACCAATGTTCAAATGAATCACATTCGTCTGAAACCCAAGATACCAAATTTAGAAAAAAAAAAAAAAAACATAAAATATGACATCACGTGCATTTACATGGTTATTGACCTTTTTTTCAATGAATGGAGTAGTCTACCTAGGTGGAGGAATGGCCCGGTTTCCGTCGCCGCCCAGAAAAACCTCCGGCTCTAGCCGCCGGCAATTCCTCCGCCCAACTCCACCACCCTCCGCGAGCTTTGTCCAGCTCCACCTAGCTCGATTCCGTGAAGTTCCAAAGACTAATAAACAGGGATTCATGGCGCAATGGTAGCACGTCTGACTCCAGATCATAAGGTTGCGTGTTCGATTCATGTCAGGTTCAATGTTGCCAGTTCGTTTATTCTTCGCCCAGTTGTTCTTTGTCGGCTACGTCCCAGTCTGGAAGTCATTTTGGCACTTCGCCTTTCCAGTAAAAGATCTCTGACAGCTCGCCTACCTCCCCTACCTGCGACAAAGGAACAAGGTACATCAGTCTCTAGAAAGTCTACCAAAAAGTGCTCATTGGGTATAAATGGTATCTTTGAAACCTCAATCGTCCTAATATCAGACATATTAATGAAACTGGTAATGAACAAACTGCAAAGAGAATAAAATCACCCTATCAAGATTATAGTTTTAAAATATTGAAAGTTTTAGCATGAGAATGCTTTCCTGCCCGAGTCTGATCATGTTTCAATAGGAAATACACGATTTGAAATTTTGCATTAAGAAAACCTGTAACATAAAACTGAGAAAAAATTCTACTTACAAAGCGGGTCCAAATTTTCAGACCCTCTGATGCAACACCCTTGTAATCCCTCAGACGAAACAACTACAACGTGCTAGCGATCTAGAACTGCAACACTAATACTATGGGTGGATTGATAAAATGAAGGCACAATACAGTAAGCTTATAACAGAATAAGTATGACTATTGCTAGAACCACTGCAAAGAATCGTGTGATCCGCCAAATTAGATGCTTGATTTTTTGTGCTAATCCATGCAATTATTGGATAAAGAAAATTTAACATAGCGTCAACATGCCTGTAGCTTTTGAAGTACATCCATGCCTTTCAATATCATGTGTGAATGCAGTGTACAGTGTGATATGATCTGGATGAGATCGATTCCAAACCCAGTATAGTTGTACTTTAGTCTCGTAGACCCAAGAAAACATAAAGTGATCAGTGTGATCACAATAGAATTAACCTCAACTGTTACGAATTCCCTGCCCAGCTAGATCAAAAATTTGCCACTGCACGAAAGGGGAGGTAGGCGAGCTGTCATAGATCTTTCAGTGGAAAGGCAAAGTTCCAAAAGGACTTCCGGACTGGGACGCAGCGGACAAAGAACATCTGGGCGAAGAATAAATGAACTGGCAACATTAAACCCAACGTGAATCGAACACGCAACCTTCTAATCTGGACTCAGACGCGCTACCATTGTGCCACGGATCCCTATTTATTAGTGTTTGGAAGTTCACAGAATCGAGCTGGGCAGAGCTCGTGGCGGAGCTGGGCGGAGAAATTGCCGGCGGCCTGGGCCGAAGGTTTTTCTGGGCGGCGACGGAAACTGGGCCATTCCTCCGCCTAGGTAGACTACTCCTCAATGAATTGCTTAGGTTGACTACTATGGGCCATTGAAAAGCTATTTTATCTAGTGAATATATATAATGTGCCAGTGTTCCATTTGGGCATGAATTTCTTTTGAAGCCACGAAAACTTATTGTAATTAAATGGCCCTTCCTCACCCTAATGCATTTTGCAGTGACCTCTTGCAAATTTGTCTGCATCTCCTGAAGCAGTGCTCCTCAAAAGCCTCCATTCGTTGTAGCAAAGGAAGGATTTCTTCAAACCTTTCACTGGTGTTATCAGTATCATTGCATTTCCTTTTGGGATTTCCTTCCCATAAATCTGAACATGATTCCAAAAGGTGGATTTCTTCAAACCTGTCATTGGTGTTATCAATGACAATGCATTTCCTCTTGGGATTCACTTCCCATAAATCTGAACATGATTCCAAAGGGTGGTTACTTGTGGTGATCTCCACAAAACAAACTAATATAATCCCTTTAAATTTGCAAATGATCCATTAAATCCCTTTAAATTTGCAAATGATCCATTACATGAACTACCCATTTTTTGGCAGCAAATCATTTATTTGATTCAACTATGAGTTTACACCCTCAGACATGAAAAAAAAATGTGCAACTAGTCATTCACAAAATAATATGCATAAACAAAGACAAATACAAGGGAGAATTCCCTTTGGTTTTCGTAGACGCCTTTCCCAGGATTTCAAAATTTCATTGTCGTGTGCTTAATTTGAAACATGGAGTGGATGTAAAATTATCCACACATATGTACTATCACTTACAACAATAGGACCATCACACCAAAACAAACACCAAGCGGAAGTCCTTGAAAGGTGAAAGATGAATTTTTGTGGAGACAGGATGACCTTTCGGAGGTCGCACAAGTGCCCATATCCAGGATAACAAGCGCCAGACAACTCAGTCTACTCCCTATATTATCTATATCTATATCTATATCTATTCTAATATATTATATATATATATTTCCGCTTTGTTGAATGACATTCTCAGAAAAACCTATAATGTTAAAAACGTTTTGAACCATTCCAAACACGTCAGGAGAAACAGGCATTAAAAAAATTTGAACTTCAAATACAAATGAAATGCCTTATGATGGGGATTTTTCTCGTAAAATTCCATCACTGGATCCAAGTACACACCACAAATCTCATGAACATATGTAAAAGCACCTTGCTTTTGTTAATACAACCAAATGGAAAAACACAATATAATTTGATCTTGGCTGTTAGCATTAAGCACCTTGCTTTTGTTAATACAACCAAATGGAAAAACACAATATAATTTGATCTTGGTTGTTAGCATAATAACGATTCTATAATGCGGAATAAACACTTAAAATAATCGAAAAATTGAATGCCTAATAAATCATACCTCCGACCATTGATGCTACTCACACTTTGATATCAGACTTTCCACTACGCTTGAGGCAGTCCACTTCCCTTTTGTCTTCCATGTAGCAATTTAGCCCTGAGATGAAGCAGCTACAGATTGCCAGATAATCACGATATATGTATCTCTTGGCTAAAATTTACTATGAGAGTAAATTTTGTGAGACTTGTTGATAATGTGTGAGGACTTGAAACTTGACTAGCTTGGGAGTTGATAAAACAAAACAACGCATGAAAACATGGACTTGGCAAAAAGAAAATTTCAAAACATATGAAATTTTGTGCAAGGAAACTAATAATGTGTGGTTTTGAGCATAAGAACAACACCACCCAAAACAACCCAAACGCAAATCGGACAATGCGAAGCAACACAGATCTGGATGGCGAATTCAAGAAAAAGATATATCTGGAAGGGAAATTGCCCATGAATCAAGACTCTAAATTTCAATGTCAATATTTGATTAATGAACTCTGTAATTAGAAATGCCTCATGGAGATCAATGCAGTGATGACATATATCTGGCACTTCCAAGCTCTACTCACTCTAGCTTGATGGTGTAAAATTGAAGGGAATTGAGTTAGTGAGCTTGGGGACCAAACAGAAGTATTTATAGCCAAGATTCCATCAAGCTTCTGTTGGCTATGTGTCAAGTGTTCCACAGATCATGGTAGAGAACTGCAGAGGAAGTAATGGACCACTCCAGGAGTTCCCAACAAGAAATTAATTTAACTGCAGTTGATTTCCGTAATTTAAGGAAATAACTACAGTTGGTTTCCATAATTTAAGGAAATGACTGCAGTTGATTTCCATATTATCGAAGGCAATTGGGAGAGGGAGCTTAACATTCTCCCACTTGGTCCATACTTCCAATCTTAATGTCTCATCTTAAAACCCATTGATAATTTGTATTAAGTAATAGATACATGAATCATGGTGATAAGTCCTCTGATGATGAGTATTATCTTCCATGTATTACTATGTATTTATTTCTATTAAAATTTATGTGGCAACAATTTCTTAATGAATAAACCCTATGTTTATTCTTGGTCCTACACAGATGAATTTTTTCAAATCAAATTAAGGTGCAAATAAATATGAGAAAAACATCACAATAATTAAGAATTTCATTAAAATAACATTGTCGATACAATGAGAAACTACATAATGGAACCAAGTCCCATATTCATTACAAGATCCTTGAATTTCAATAGTGGCATGCCCTTAGTCAAAGGATCAGTGATCATCAGGTCAGTGCTGATGTGCTCAATGACCACTTTCTTTTCTTTAACATGTTCTCTTATAGCTAAATACTTAATGTCGATGTGTTTATTTTGACTCCCACTTTTGTTGTTTTTAGCCATAAAAACAACAGCTGAATTGTCGCAATACATTCTCAATGGCTTAGAGATAGAATCCATAACTCTAAGCCCAGAAATGAAACTCTTAAGCCATACACCATGTAAAGTAGGCTCAAAACAGGAGACGAACTCAGCTTCCATAGTGGAAGTGGCAATCAAGGTCTGCTTAGCACTCCTCCATGATACAGCTCCATCGACCATCATAAAAATGTATCCTGATGTTGATTTGCGTGAATCAACACATCCAACAAAGTTAGAATCTGAGTAGCCAATTACTTCCAAATTGTTCGTTCGTCTATACATAAGCATGTAGTTTTTGGTTCCTTGAAGGTACCTCATTACTTTCTTTGCAGCTCTCCAGTGGTCTAAACCTAGATCACTCTGATATCGTCCCAACATTCCCACAACAAATGCAATGTCAGGTCTTGTTCAGACCTGAGCATACATTAGGCTTCCGATAGCAGAAGCATATGGAATGTTCTTCATTTGCTCCCTTTCAAAGTTGTTCTTCGGGCATTGGTTCAAATTGAACCTATCACCCTTCACAATGGGAGCTACACTTGGTGAACCTTCATCTAAAATATCTCTAAAATTTTATTAATATAGGTTTCCTGTGACAGACCCAAGATGCCTCGAAATTTGTCTCTATGGATCTTAATGCCAATGACATAAGATGCCTCACCCATATCCTTCATATTGAAATTTTTAGAGAGGAATTGTTTCACCTCATGCAACAAAGCCTTATCATTGGTTGCTAGCAAAATGTCATCCACATATAAAACAAGAAAACAAATTTTACTCCCACTGACTTGCACGTATGTACATTGATCCATAATGTTTTCTACAAAACTGAAAGAAGAAATTACATTATGGAATTTAAAATACCATTGGTGGGATGCTTGTTTTAAACCGTATAATGATTTCTTGAGCTTGCAAACCAATTGCTCACCATCTCTAGAGGGGAATCCTTTAGGTTGTTTCATGTAAACCTACTCCTCTAGATCTCCATTGAGAAATGTCATTTTCACATCCATTCGTTGCAACTCCAAGTCAAAATGGGCTACTAATGCCATAATTATGCACAAGGAATCTTTCTTAGATACAGGAGAGAAAGTCTCCATGTAATCGATTCCTTCTTTCTGAGTGAATCCCTTAGCAATAAGTCTTGCCTTATATCTCTCAATGTTGCCCAATGAGTCTTTCTTTGTCTTAAAGACCCATTTACATCCAATGGCTTTTACACCATTAGGCAATTCAACAAGACCCCAAACTTCGTTACTCTTTATAGAATTCATCTCTTCCTTCATGGCATCGTACCATAATTCTGATTCTTTGCAACTCATGGCTTGTGAAAAGGACTTGGGATCATTTTCGACTCCAATGTTGTAGTCAGATTCTTGCAGATACACAATATAATCATCAGGAATTGTTGATCTCTTTGGGCTAGTATATCTTCTTAATGTTCTACCATCATCTTCCTGAGAAGTATGTGGTTCAACTCGTTGTTCAAAAGTTCTTGACAACTCTTGAACTACCTGATCTACTGGAATGTCCTCAGCAGCTTGTGGAACTTCAACAATTGGTTGTTCAACACCAATTTGTACTTGAGGGGTGCTGTGAACAATGACCAATCTATCACTTAAGGTGGAAGGTTGAGATTCTGAATGATCCTTCTCAGAAACTATGTTCCTGGTTTGATCTCTCCCACTGATCAAGTCATTTTCAAGAAACTTTGTATTTCTTGATTCCACAATCCTAGTGCTGTGAGATGGACAATAAAATCTATAACCTTTAGACCTTTCAGCATATCCAATGAAATGCCCACTAATGGTCCTTGGGTCCAACTTCTTCTCTTGTGGATTATATATTCTCACTTCAGAAGGGCATCCCCAAACACGCATATGTTGCAAACTCGGTTTCCAACCTTTCCATAATTCAAATGGCATTTTAGTAACAGCCTTGGTTGGAACTCGGTTTAATATATACACTGTCGTCTTAAGTGCTTCAATCCACAAGGATTTAGGAAGATTGGAGCTGCTAAGCATACCCCGCACCATGTCCAATAATGTCTGGTTTCTTCTTTCTGGTACACCAATCTAGTTGGGTGAACCAGGCATGGTGTATTGGGCAACAATCCCATGCTCTTGAAGAAATTTTGCGAATGGCCTAGGTGCTTGTCCATCTTCTGTGTATCTACCATAATATTCTCCACCTCTCTCTAATCTCACGATCTTAATTTTCTTTTCGCATTGTTTCTCTACTTTAGCCTTAAAGATCTTGAAAGCATCTAATGCTTTGTTGTTTTTATGAAGCATGTAGAGATACATATATCGTGAGTAATCATCTATAAAAGAGATGAAGTATCTTTGACCATGTGAGTCCATGTCTGGACTACATATATCAGTATGTATGATCTCTAATATGTACGAACTTCTATTGGCACCTAACTTTGACTTGTTGGTCTGCTTTCCCTTTATGCAGTCCACACAAGTCTCAAAATCAGTAAAATCCAGAGTATTAAGTACCCCTTCATTTACCAATCTTTTAATTCTTTCTATGGAGATATGACCTAGTCTCTGGTGCCATAATTTAGGGGAATCTTCATTAATAACACATCTTTTAGTGCTAGTGTGAACATGCATTAAATCATAAGTGACATTGTCTTGTAAATTAATGCAGTAAAGACCATTAGACAAAATACCATTCCCAACATAATCAGATTTATAAAATAAACTGAAGGATGTTTTTGAAAAGTTAAAGGAATATCCAAAAGGTACAAGCCTTGAAACTGAAATCAAGTTTCTAGAAAAACTTGGAACATAAAATGTCTTTTCTAATTCTAAAACAAAGCCACTACTTAAAGTTAAATAACATGTTCCTATAGCTTCCACATGCGAGCCCATCTTGTTTCCTGATAAGATGCTTTGCTCACTTCCCACTGGTTTCCTTAGGTTTTGCAAATCCTGCAAGGAATTCGAAATGTGAATTTTTGATCGATAATAAATCCACCATGTGTTAATATTGGCGTTAACCATATTAGATTCATAACAAACAAATGAGATCAAATTACCTTTGTCCACAAGCCATTTCTGAAATTTGGCGCATTCCTTCTTCATGTGTCCCTTCTTTTTACAGAAGAAACACTTGGAATCCTTCTTGATACCAGCTTGGGGAGGTACTTTACCTTTCCCTTTTCGATTGGCTTGAGATTTTCCCTTTCCACACGTTGTCATCATTGCACTCTCTCCCAGTTCCATCACCACTCTCTCTTCCTCTTGAACACACATGGTCATGAGTTCATTAATTGACCATTTATCCTTATATGTGTTGTATGAGATTTTGAAAGGTCCATATTGGTGTGGAAGGGTGTTCAGGATGTAGTGCACTAGGAAGGACTCCGATATATCAACCTCGAGTTTCTTCAATTGAGCCACAGCGTCCCTCATCTGCATGATGTGCTCGCGCACACCTTTCACACTGGTGAGCCTTAGGGATGAGAACTTCATGATTAGGGTGCTTGCTAGTGCCTTGTCTGAAGTGACGAATTGATCATCAATGGCCTTCAGCAAGTCTCGGACCTTTTCATGGTGATCAACGGAACCACGAATACTAGCTGAAATTTTAGTCTTAATGAACATCATGCTTAGACGATTGGATCGCTCCCATCGTTCATAAAGCGTGATGTCCACTGCAATGCTGGTATTAGTGAGTGCCGGTGGTTCATCTTTCCTAATAGCATAGTCTATGTCCATCCACCCCAAATGAAAGAGAGTCCTCTCCTTCCAAATCTTATAGTTATCTCCCTTAAGTTCAGGAATGTCACAACGAATTTCAGAGAAATTTGCAGGTTGTGCTATTGCATCAAAATTAAAAATCACATGCTTATGTTAAAATTGAGGCTTAATAAAAATTTCATGTTTTACCAATGTAAATCATGCTCAAAATTGAATCTAATGACATAAAAATTGCCTGTGGGTTAAATTTTTAATTCAAGCAGATTCAATTATTCATTGTTTTGAACTTTATGATAAAACCATCAATTCATAACTCCTGTGGGTAAGTTATGAAATTTTATCCTAATTAATTACATAAATATAATAAAAATACCTGCAGGATAAAATTTATAT
This sequence comes from Pinus taeda, assembly GCA_000404065.3. Taxonomy (NCBI): domain Eukaryota; kingdom Viridiplantae; phylum Streptophyta; class Pinopsida; order Pinales; family Pinaceae; genus Pinus; species Pinus taeda. Next base: position 162,515 of record APFE030361050.1, on the reverse strand, counting down.
ATTTAGTATAATTAATTACAATTAATGTCTAAATAATCCTTATGTGATCCTAACCGATCATAATATAAAATTTTATTTAATTAAAGATGTTGTGGCTATTCTCTAATTAATTAAAATTATATGGATCACTAGACATTATCCATTATAAATTGGATAAACAAAAATATATATATATGGAAGGCGGAAAACAAATTACCGCACTAATCAAACTCTTAAAGTTAAAACAGTCAGCATTACCGTAAATGACTACAAATCGATTGTTCAATTTATAAACAAAACCCGGAGATTGACTGAAGCAGCATTGATCTACTTTGTGCTTGCATAGCAAATGCAGTTCGAAGGCTAGCTGGCTTGACTTCAGGCTCTGTCCTTAATTTTATAAAACAAACAAAAAATAGACCAGCAAACAAGCTATTTTGCTCACAAGATAAATTAAATTAAATTTAAATTTAAATTAAATTAAATTTCAACAATGCTAAATCTTAACTTCATGCTGAATAAACATAGAATCAAAAACTGAATGCTCGAATGAGAAATAAACCATTTATGTGCCAAGAATATCTTCATGCAAAAATGCTATATGATGATAACGAAAACAAATTCTCTAGTCACACCCAAAAAATCCATAGAGTCAGAGCTAAATGGTAATCAGAATCTAGCCCATTTTACAGGCGCCGTAAAGCCCTGGCAGGTTGCAAAATAAACCCCCAAAAATGGCAATGAGCAATAGGGAACCTCTGATAAGCCACGTTATGAACCTTTAAAAACTAGGGTATATACGTGTAAACAACATACATGGTGCCAACCCACACCGCACATAAACCAAACAAAATAAAAACAAAATATAAACTTTATCCCAGGTCAATGTATGTGTGGCATGTGTGGTAAAAGTTTAATTAAGTGTTGTATATATAAGTATATGGTTATAACCATATAATCCCAAATTTTGTGGCTATACGTAATTAAAAATAAAAATAAAAAATAAACATCAACCCCGCACTCCAAGGAGAAAGCTTGTGTAGGTGAAGCTGTCAGGCTTATGTTTAGATCTATGGAATGAATCAACGTTTGGGGAAATTGCAAATAGCATAGGTAAATTTTTGAGCATGGACTGTAATTTTCGGTCACATAACAACATAAGATACGCAGAACACACCAAGGCAGAGATACATGGACGCTCTGATACCAAATGTAAATCATAACAACGATTATCTAAATCATAGCAGCGATTATTTAAGACTCTACTATAACAATGCAGAACAATGATTCTTTGTTGTACCCTTCTTTGACAACAGAGCATTAATAGAATGAAGTTGCTACCTATGAACAGTAATTTTGTATGTGCGGCATTAAATTAATTATGGTAAAGAATCATAAAACTAGATACCCAAGAAGAATACCTCCAGCCATTGATGTTAAACATGATCTGATGCCTCAAGAATAGCAGTCCCTTTGGCTTGATCAAAAACAGCAGTAGCTTTCCTTTCCAAATGTTTTGAAATCTAGTTAAATTACTGAAAAGAGCCCGAGCCTTAGTTTCCTCCCGGCCTCAAAATTAATCCTTCACACTTCTAGGAGTGGATGCACTCCTCAACCTTATGAACAACAACTTATTGAAACGATGGTGTTGTCAGCTTTTAGAAGCACATTATCTGTCTACGCAAACGTACAGGCACCAGCGGGATCACTATAATTCATAGGCTCATGGCAACATGAAAACGAGAGAAGGGAACTCTAAAATCTGGGCACAATATGCGTAGGAGACATAACAACCTCAGGAAAATAGAAAACAAAAGAACATAGATAATCTGGAAAGCACTTCCAAGCTCTTCTCTCTCAGCTAGATGATGTAAAAACTGAAGGGGATTGAGATGCTAGCTTGGGGACCAAACAGATGAATTTATAGCCAAGCTTCCATCAAGCTTCTAATGGCTATGTGTCAAGGGTTCCACAGATCAGGGTAGAGAACTCTAGATGGAGTAATGGACCACTTCAGAAGCTCCCAACAAGAAAATTAATTACCTGCAGTTGATTTACAGTTGGTTTCTAGAAATTAAGGAAAGACTGCAGTTTACTGCTATAACTGTAGGCAGCAGTTGGTAAAAATTTAATGGAGCTTAACAAACAATACACAATACACAGTAACCCATGAATTGACAATAAACATTGAAAGAGGAAGGAGTTAAATATATAAATGGACCTTCACCAAATTTGCAAAGCGCCAACGAAACATTACTGCCAACCTCTGCATTCCTAGAAACCCTTAGGCTTATAAAGACAACTCATGACCAGAGGATCGAATAGGCAGAAAAGACTTCTTGAACGATCAGAAGCTGAAGAACAAGTGTGCATTGTGAGACGCATGTTAACAATCACATAAACACCCAGTAGATATGAACCTTCCTCTGAAATGCATCCATAATCAAACTCAAAATTCAGAGACTGCAAACCAAGAGAATGTCGGATAAAAAACCATCTCCCACGACTTGCCTTTATTTAAGGCCATTTGACAAAACATGTTGTTGTTGATCTGAAGAGAGTAGGGTCGCCACACGTGGGCCAAGGTAAAAAAGGTGGTGATGTCAGCGCTTCCCATGTACACCTTCCTCTTCTCCATTACCTTGTTGCACATGTCAATCATGCGTGTTGATGCTATTGGAAACCTTAAAAACACCCAATTGGGGTATAATACAAATGGGTTAATATATAATATATTATACATATGGGTTCATATATAATATATTATAATGATTAAATGTGTGGGGTCATGTTTGAATGGTTTTTTATAATATATATGATTACATTTTAAACTTGAACTTGGTGATTATATTTAAATATTATTAAAATATTTAATATATTAATAATAAAATATATTATAATATATTTACTAAAATATAAAATTTTAAAATTAATCAAAGTAATATTAATCAAATAAGCTAAAATAATATGTATACATAAATAAAAAATATATTAAAATAATTAAATGGATTAAAATAGATTAAAAATATATTTATATTATGTTTACATTATATATATATATATATAGAGAGAGAGAGAGAGGAGAGAGAGAGAGAAGAGAGAGAGAGAGAGAGAGAGAGAGAGAGAGAGAGAGAGAGAGAGAAGAAGATTAAATAAATTTAATAAATAATTAAAAGAATAAACTATACTTTCATATATTTAATTAATTATTGTTATTTACAATTTTATAAAGAAAGTTATGAAATACAAATTTACATGTTTTCACGCTTATGAAAAAGAGCTAAATGTCAACCGACTGAAACTTTTAAACCATGCAACAAATTTGTCTGAAATCTCAGCTATTGGAAAGTGAGAAAGAAGACAATCGTAGTGGATCCATAAGCGATGAAAATCAAAACAAGTCGAAAACACTCGACGCAAGGAAAGCACGTTAAAAATGACATTACCCAAGTTAAATGAAGGGTCCCCATATATTTTGTGAAACTAAATATATGAGGGGGTTGTGGCCACAACACTTACTAAGATAATATGATGAATACAACTTCAGTTTTCTTCTACAACATGAGTTCTTTTAGTTGGCACTATCATGGTAGAGGTAACACAGGAAGGGGCGTCACGATAAGGAGAAACATGAGACCAAGAATTATAGTCCATTTTGACAGGGATTCTGAAGACTAGAGACACTTGCTACAAATTGGAGTTGTCAACTTGATTGGTCAACATATCTGACAACCACCTCAACCTTCCATTCATAATCGACCTATCATTGGCCTCCCTGTAGCCCCACATGTATCATCATAAATGGTAATCCCTGTCAATGATGGTTGGCTGAACATGATGTAGCCTTAGCCTAAGAAGCCCATCCACGAGTGGCATATATCTTCTCTACCTCCTCCACCACCCTTTCCTATGATTCAAGCATCATAACATCTACAATCTCCCACTTCATGAACCATTCTTGTCACTCAGCCAATAGCCCAATCATCCTAGCCTATAATTCGATCTCCTCAACCTATGGTTTGACAAGGGAAATAGAAATCGCAAACCACTAAATCTTATTCTTCCCACGGTTCTTCACACTTTTTGACCTCCTAAGCTCACTATGATAGGTTAGAGCAGTGGGATGAAAGTACATTGAAAGGGAAGATAGCCTCCCTAGCAGACTTGGTTTTTAGTTAGATATTTCTATTATTGGATGTTGAGAATGGTTATTTTTTGTTTTTAGCAACATGACATTTACAATATATTTTTTAGCATGCGTCATGTATATTCAACACTCTTCTTTCAATTTTGATACAACACTACATTTACGAATTTTTGGAACAATATATGTTTTGGACATCATTATATTTTTAATCTTCTTTTATGATATATAACCTCTATATTTTGAGGATGCCATTGCATGATCACTGCTAATATTTTATTTTATTTTCCTTTCCTTTGAAGGGGAGGCATAAGGATGTCATTATAATATTTGAATGCACAAGTAAAAAGTTGTTTCTTTTGTTTATTTAATTTATTTTCTGGCATGATTTATAGATCAACATGTTTTATACATATACATATATATGGGTTGACTACTTTTAGATTATTTATTTATTTAAAAATAAATATGGTTTGAAGTCATATTTTTAAGGATTATGAGGGACCCACCTACTAAAACATAAATATAAAATATGATAATGAAAAGTGTAGATTTTTACTATAGATTCAATAGCTTATGTGATATGCTAAAATACAAAAAAAGAATATACTCTACTCTTCAGTGGAAACCAAAATTGATCGACGAAAAAAATAATCAGAAAAGGAAGAATATCAATCGCATATAACACAATATTCCTCTCGGAAAAGAAACTACTAAAAACCCCGAACATCTATATTGCATTAACAACAAGATCTAAGAAGAAAATATAATGCCTGTTCAACCTAAACAATTCTTGCACTAGTACAATCTATCTCTCTACTTCCTAGGCAAGCCTTGGATGAATTCATTATGTTGTGCCCAACCTTGAGCTCAACCTGCACAAGTATTTCCTATCCTTTGCCTGACAGACTGCCTTTGGCCAACACTTAGCCAAATTCCTAACCTTCCAAGCTCATACTTCCTTGCCCAATTCCTGAATGAATTAGCCCATATTTAATTGGGAAATCCACACTCCATAATTGTGCAATCCATCCATAGGCCCTTAATTGATTGCATGCACCATATGTACAACATGGAAAATTATACAATTAATAGTACATTGTCTTGGAACTGTAATCTCAATTGGATCTTCCTCTAAACTAACATGCATGTGTCATTTATGAGTAAATATTCAGTTAACTAGTGTGGCATTGAGGATGCATTGTTTCCCGTCCCCACTACTAGACCTCCTACTAGTTCCTCCAACAATTAGAACTAGTTTAACTGAATATAACTCAATTAGACTGAGTTAATTGATTACAACTCAAAATAACTCAATCTAGGCCCCTAAAATTTAGGGATCACTCTACATGACTCTAGATAGACTTCTAACTCGAATTTCCTTAGCCAACTAAGTCAATTTAACTTAGTTAACTATTACAAGTTGATATGAGAATAGAATTTTGATTTAATTCCCAATTTAATTCAAGTACAAATTAAATTAGAGTTTCTGGATGCTATTTTTAACATTTCTTGTTGTTATTTTCAACTCTCCCTTTCAACAAGAAAAGAATTCAACTCTATCCTAATCAGGTACCTTTGGAATGTTCTGCATACAACACTTCTCTCTAGTGTTGTTGCTGCTATAACTTCTAAAACTGAAAAAGAATCCAACCTAAATCAATATGATGCATCTGTCACCAGAGTCTCTGACTGCTACTAGCTACTACATTGTCTACTAAACAAATTGCGCTTCTACTACCTCTACACTGTGCAATCTGCATTGCTGCCAACTCTACTCTATGCTCCGCAATATCTAAATGTTGTTATTCTTTGCCTCTGTCACTCTGACATCTGACTGCATCAACCGCCACTAATCCATTCCGGTACTATGTACTATGGGCTCCCATAACAAGGTAATGATCCATGAGAGAAACCATATCAATGGACCTTGCCCAATTTATCCACTTTTGAGACTATTACTTCACATCGCTCCACCCCTCACCTAGAGGTATGGATGAATGTGCTCCCTCTTCCCATTTGGCTTGAAATTCCCCCCTACTGGAGGTCTCTGCTTGAGTGGATGTCTCCACTTGGTCTCTTCTTTGCTTCTCTAATTGTGGTTGTTCCATAAATTTCTAAGGCAGCTTTTGAGGCTTCTACTAGGGCTACACGTTGAGAGGTAATTCACTCTCCCTCCCAACCACCAAGTCTCTAACCTTTTCCTTACTCCTCAAGGTTTTGCATGCGTCTTGTACCTTAAGTGCATACATGTTCTTGACTCGCACACTAATCTATTTCACCTGTCACGTGGCGATGTGTCTAAGGAAAACCTCTCCCTTATTAAAAATCACATCATAGCCATAGTATTCCAATACCACGATGGAAACAAGATTCTTCTTTAGTCCTACAATATACATCACATCTGTGATTCTCAGAGGGGACCTAGACTCCCTCTAAAAGGTAACTATGCTGATGTTGGTCGTGTTATACCTCCTATCATCTCCAAACTCTATGTTCTGCTTGAGGTCTTTCTCCTCAAAGTCACTAAAGAGATCTATATTCCTCGTCATATGAAACGAGGCATGTTGGCTTGTTGGGGCCTAACCCAGGTTTGGAGTTAATTAGCCAAACAAATCTCAGTACTACTAGCCCTTTCGGCAACATTCTATGGAGCGTAGACTGAGGTCTCACCTGAAGTAGTATGGGAGGGTGCTAGAACCAACTTTTCACACCCTTGAGATGTCTGAGAAGTTTGACTGGTCCACTGTTTGTTCCTAAGCACAGGTTTCTTTGTGGACTTTCCTGTTCCTCTCAGTCTGATACACTGCCTTCACGCAACCCTACCAAGGGGCTATGCATTGCGCTCTATACTATTACCGAAGATCTTACTTATCTTCTAGTGCTAGTTAATTACCTTTTTCTACTTGAATACTTTAAGTTATAATTTGTTATACAAGACATTCATATAGGTCAATGTAGTAAAGAAACAATATACTTGAAAATTATATACAATCATGCATTAAACTGGGAAAAGATACACATAAATGTAGTAAAACTTCTCTTTATTGATTTTCCCAATGGTTATAGACTCGACCTACCCTACGCACTCAGCTGCAGGGGTCCGCACACTCAACTGCAGAGCCTTCTCCTGCTCTATGACCCACATACACACCTCACACTTCGACTCAATCACTTAGACTTCTAATCCTCTCTTCTTCTTTGTTATTTTTCTTTTACACTTAGAGCCTCACTCTATTTATACAATCCCATGGTCCGTAGACCATGGTTAGGTCTATCCAGCTGACATTACATTACAAAACTAGGGAGGACAACCCTGTGACTCTATTATGACTTCACGCTCCGTGCCCGCAATTCACAGAGATTTTACAAAAGACTTGGTCAAAACTTGGGCTTTAAGCCCCAAAACATGCCTTGGGGGGATTCCATGCCTAACAGGCCCCCAACACAAACATCATGACTCACCCTCGAGTCACTTTGTCGGCACGGAGATCTTTGCACAAAGTCCCTCCAACTTTGCTCAAACTGCTACAAGGTTGACAGTGCACTAAGCTGCTACTTGCTGGATATGTTGCATGCGTTGTTTTGAGACCGCTATGTCAGAAGTGCTTCTCTACATCAGTACGTCTATCCCCTACATGTGTCTATAGTACCCATGCCTTCTTTTGGATCCTTGGACTGCGAAGACTATATTTCCATCGCTAGTCAGATAGTCGGGCCACCTGTGTGGGGATTCAATCGGTTGCCATTCATGTTTCCTGGGAAATTATCAAACTTACTATCATACAACAACACTAAATCATTTACCTTGAAGGTGTGTAACTTAATCTGGTGATTGTGCCAGGCCTTCTCACACTGTTTTTGCACCTACTGATGAAAGCCAGCCAAGAACCATTCTTCCAACTACACGAGCCTTTCTTCTAGGGCTTTGCGGTCCATCACACCTATGATCATGGCTATGCACAGACTAAGTACAATATACTCCATTGGCATGATAACTTCCACACCATAAACCAACTGGAAAGGTGTCTGTCTCATCAGTTTCTTACATGTTGTCATATAAACCCATAGTACTGCAAGTATGCGTAGGTTCCAATCACTCCGCTGCGCGTTACAGACTTTGGTTAGCACAATCTCTAGTATTTTGTAGAATGCTTCTATAGTCCCATTGGCTTATGGGTGATACAATGTGCTTTTCTGATGATACTTCTGAAACTCTTTTGTTAGTGCGTTGTTGGTTTTATTCAGGAAATGTGTACCGCGATCGCTCATCAAGATTTTTGGGCATCCAAATTGAGTCAACAAGTGTTCAAAAAACCTTCGCAGCTGTGGTGGCCATTCAGCCTTTGATCGGCTGCGCTTCTGCCCAACAAGTCGGGTACTCTATCATGATGATAATGTATCGCGTGCCCATTTTCCTAAGGTTTGATAGGTCCTACAAAGTTGATTACCCATTTTTTGAAGGGCTGCAGCATCATTTATGGATTCAAAGGCATCTCATCCCTTCGCAAGGATTTACCTATCCTTTGACATATATCACAAGACTTGCAGTGTGATTTTGAATCCTAATGAAGGGTTGGCCACCACAACCCGACACGGAGAATCTTTTGCGCGGTCACTCATATTGCATAGTGTCCTCCTACAATGCCCCGATGTGTTTCCACGAGGATCTGACTTCGTTCAAATTCAGGTACATACCTTCACAGTACCTCATCATTGCCCATTTTGTATAGGTACCCCATGATGACAGAAAAATCAACAGCTCGTAGCACCAGTTCCTTCTTCTATTGGACAGAGTATTCCTTTGGTGCAATCTCTATTGTTAGAAAGTGGATTATATTGTCAAAGTGTCCATCTGTGACACACTGCAAAGAGTTGTGCATCAGGTAATCCTTCCTCCAAATTAGTAGGTTCCTCACTCGTCTCAATTTGCGACAAGTTATCTAGTCCTATGTTTAGGCATCTAGGCTTTACAACAACCTCAAAATCATATTATTGGAACAATAAGAGCCATCGACATATGCGGCCCCCCAACACAGGCTTATTGACCAAGTATTTTAACATGGAATGGTCTTTATACATCTTGAAATGTCCGCCTAGTAAATAGTGTCGGTATTTCTGGAGCATGTACAACATAGCCAACCCCTTGCATTCAATTGTGGAATAATTCTTTTCTGCTTTCGACACTCTGTGACTTGTGAATGGGATTAGGTGATCCAACTCCTCTCCACCCTCCTATGTGAGTACTACTCCCTGTGCCAAACATGACACGTCAACATGGACATGAAACTCCACATCCCATTTTGGGAAGACTAGGATTGGCATGGAGGCCAATTTTCCTTTTAGTACATCCAGGCTCTTCATGCAGTCATCATTCCAGTAGAACGTGACATCCTTTTTTAACAGTTTCTCCATTGGCAAAGTGATTTGAGCATAGATTTTGATGAACTTCCTGTAGTTCTCTGTATGGCCCAAAGTAGCGCACAACTGTTTAACACTTTGTGGTGCTTCCAAGTTAAGAATGGCTGCAATCTTTGCAAGGTCTACCATTGGTCCCTATTTTCATACCACATGTCCTAACAGATTCTCAAAGGGAATGAGGAACATACACTTTTTGAGGATCAACGCGATTTAGTGTCATCGGCAAGTATCCAACATCAAGCTAAGATTGCTACATGGTGCTTAACCAATCCAAATACAATCTAATCATCTAGATAGACCTCCAGGAATTTGTGGATATAATCTTTGAATGTTGCAACAACTATGCGCGAAAAGATGGTTAGCGTGTTCTTCAACCCAAATGGAATAACGGTGTATTGAAAGCAGCCCCACTCAGTTGCGAAAGTGGTATTTCTCCTATCTTCCAGCGTGAGTTTAATCTGGTGGTATCCTAAGAACTCATCAGTGAAAGAATATGCTTCTTGCCCGCTGACATTTTCTAATACTTCATCTATGAACGAAGTTACGAATGGGTTGTACACATAGGAATCATTCAATTTCCTGAGGTCCACAAATATTCGTATCTCATCCTTCTGCTTCTTCTCTTGCACTACCATAGGGCTTACCTAGTCGGATTCTTCCACTAGCTCAATGATTCTGGCTACGAGCATTTTGTCTAGTTCTACGTGAATCTTTTCCTTGTACTTCAGATTCAAGCGGTAAGGACTCTGATTAACTAGCCTCACATCGGGCTTTAGGGTGATCTTCATCATTCCTAAATCGCCAATGATCCCCTTTAAGTCAGTGATCTTAGTAGGAAATAAGTCATGGTACTTGCAGAGTAACTTAGCAACCTTATCCACCGCCGCGTCATCCTAGTAGTCATTAGGCATTGCATACTTTGGTTCAGCCTCTTTACCAATGTTTGCCCACTTTGTCTTTACTAGCGCGGTTATCTCAGGGTCTTCAATCAATGGCCCCCAAACTTTGCAATAGCCCTCAGTTTCTAGAATGTTAACTTTTCGCGAGTCTTCATCGTCTTCGTCAATATTTACATTGTAACACTCCAACATGCACCTTAGCTGGGTTGTTCAATCTGGCTAAAGTACATCCATTGGTTCCTAGGGTATTTTAAAGATAGCTTCTTTTACTTCTTGTAGTGCATCATCAATAGTATCCCACCAACGATCCTCAAACGTTGTTATAGCTCCAAATCTCACTCTTGAGGTTTGTGATGCTGCACTCATGGCCTAGGTGTTATAGACATTTTTGGGAACTACAACCCCAATCATAAATGTCCATAAACTGAGGGCTCCTAAGTCCCTAAAAGTGTTTCTTCACTACCTAAAGGAACAAGGTCAGCTGATTACATCATCTCACAGAAGTTCTCCACTAAAAACTGCTCAGAAATGGTAAAAAATGGACCATAGTGAAAACCCAGTGTAGAGGGTGTGATGCATATCACTTTCCCAGTGTACAAGGTGCGATGCATACTAAATGGCCCCTCTGTAGGGTGTGATGGTCGGGAATGGACAAATGGCAGGGACAAATTGCGAGGTGGAAGATCATGGAATCTTCCACAAGCTTCCCCTCTGACACTTGCCTCTCTGTGGAAACAAGAATCTATCAGAGAGAGGACACTAATCAAGACCCTAGAAGATGAATCACCCCCCTACAATCATCTATATATGGATCCCTCATCACAAAGATCCAGAGGCTGAAATCTTGTACCTTGTAGAGAAGTGTTGTTGGTTTTCTGGTGTAACTTCATAGTGTTGGGTGATCTAAGCTTCAATTGAGGTGAAGAAGGGCTTTCTTGCTGGAGGATGATGTTGGATCAAAACATATGGTTGTAATCCTCTTTCGACTTTTGATCTTAATAAATCTATTCAAGTTTTCCTCCATATTCTTGTATGTTTGCTTATATATGCGTTTGTATGGTTAACACATATCTGGTCCTGTGTTATTTATGAATATAAATATTTCTTCTTCGATAATAGTATGTTGTTGTGATTCCATAGATGCTCTTTGAAGTTGGGCAGACAAAGAAGAAGCAGCAAAGCTCTATCAGGGAGGAGAGGAATCAAACAAGGAAATCAAGCGCAAGACTAAGGTTGGTCTCCTTTGTTCCACTCTTATCTATTTTCATAAAGGAAAATGAAAGTAGACTTTACTTGTTTGTTTCTAAGATAGCTACCAGTCTTAGTGGGAATAGTAGCATCTGAGTGGACACTATTCCCAGTAAAAAAATGGCGACTTTGTTGGGGACCAACTAGATTGTTTGTTAGACTATCTTTGTTTCTTTTATAAACTTACAGACGGAGCCTGAAGCCAAGCTAGCTAGCCTTAGAACTGCATTTGCTATACAAATGCAAAGTAGATCAATGCTGCTTCAGTCTATCTCCGGGTTTTGTTTATGAATTAAACAATCGATCTGCAAACAGTCTAATTTCCCTAAGTGGTGGCTCTAGTAACCTCCTTAGATCCGCCCCTGTGATTTACATATACTCGGCCTAAATCCCTGAACTGAATTGCAAATTGTGAGTAAAAACTCATTTAAAGTCTTGCACTGGTACCATCGCACCCTGCCTTCAAGGCAGTCTGTATGCATCACACTTCCCGAGTGTAGTAGGTGTGCTTCATACTGAATTCACTGTGTGACAAGTGTGATGGTCAGGGAAGGTTAACTTTACCTTCAGAATTTGGTTTTTCCTCACTATTTTCAGTCCTATTCAGGAGTTTTGCTGTCTATGGTCAGTGTATCTCTGTGAAAACCCCCTTCTCTTTGTTAGGCCCCTATGCTACTAGTGTAACCCCTTATTGTTATTAGTACAACCCACTTCTTATATTGACGTACGCATGTAATGCCCATATTGTTACTATTGTGCCCCATAGAAGCCCACTATTGTTATTATTGTGCCCTTACATTATTATTGTTATGTAGGCTTTGATTATGTTATGACCCCTTAGACTCTTATATATAGAGAGGAGGTTTTTTCATTTGAATCATCCAAGAATTGTTCATTTATGTAATGTAAAGGAGGTTGCCCCCTCGAAGAGGCTGAATTCTAAGGTGTTGATCAATCTTTTCTATCTTTTCTTGAGCTGGTTCATAACATTTGGTATCAGAGCTTTGGATTCTAGGGTTTCGCTGCTCCAAATAGGGCATCGTGGAATTTTCGCTATAACTTTTTTTCTGTGACATTTCAGAAGCTAAAAAAAAACCCCAATTGAGAAGACATTGCGTTGAATCTCAGGTCCAAATTTTAGATCTTTTCACCCTATATTTTCAGAGATATGATCTGAGGAATTTGGTCCTTTTGCAAAATCCTGAATTACATTCAAAACAGGTGACCTGGGGAAAATCGTCATAACTTTCTCTCTCAGCATAAGTTTGAAATTTTGTAAGAAGGTACAAGAAGAGGATGGACTATAGTTTCTTGTATATATTTTTCGGAGCCAAAGATCAAAACAGGGACACGCGGCTCGTCGTACAAGTTTTCTCTACTGAATTAGTCTATAATCAGGTCACTGTGGGAGATTTGGCATAACTCTTCATTGGAGAATCCAATTGGGGTTAGACTGGTGGCATTGGAAAGAGAGTAGAAAGAACTACTATGGGTCGTAGTTTTAGAACTTAAATATCTGAAAGTACAGAGTTACAGTCATTTCAAGATCGAGCTCCTAAAATCAAGAAAAAGCAAGATGAGGAAGTTTGATGGCAAGGATCCGGTAAATTGGATACTTCAGATGGAGCAATATTTCGATCTACATGGTGTACCACTGTTAGAAAAGGTATGTATTGCATCTTCATATTTAGAACCGGATCAATTTTTATGGTATAAAGGGCTTTGTTCTCGTAAAAAATTGTTACGTGGTCAATTTTCATGGAGGAAATGATAGCACATTATGAGGATACAAAGAGCAACACCTTCTTTAGAGCAACACCACAACAATTGGAAATAGTAAAAGGGATTTGTTACATAATGGAAAGTAAAATTATGGCAACAAGGAAGTCTACCCCTCACAACTATAAAGATGGAAGTGTTGTTTCTCCTAGCCTTCCACAACCTACAAGGGTTACACCACAACAATTGGAAGAAAAAAGAGAAAAAGGGCTTTGTTACAATTGTGATAGCAAATGCAATAAAGGTCATAAGTGTGCTGAGAAGAAATTATTTTACATA
>APFE030361050.1:129804-148354 GCA_000404065.3 Pinus taeda | reverse complement strand
TTGTAGTGCCCATATTGTTACTATTGTGCCCCATAGAAGCCCACTATTGTTATTATTGTGCCCTTACATTATTATTGTTATGTAGGCTCTGATTATGTTATGACCCCTTAGACTCCTATATATAGAGAGGAGGTCTTTCATTTGAATCATCGAAGAATTGTTCATTTATGTAATGTAAAGGAGGTTGCCCCCTCGAAGAGGCTGAATTCTAAGGCGTTGATCTATCTTTTCTATCTTTTCTTGAGCTGGTTCATAACACTCTTACATTATTCCGCCTCCATAGTGCAAAGAACTATAAGTGTTTTTATGTATTCTGCGCCATTTTCAGTTCTCTTTTGCAAAAGAGTAGCATAGTCGAACTGTCGTTTCCTGATCTGAAAGTGTCGTAGCTGTCGTTTTTAGTCATAAAATACAATCCCATTGTTCTTGATAGTTGATTATATAGTTACTATTGCATATGATTTGAATTAGTAGTTTTTAAAGTGTCGAAAAGCATTTTGCATTTCGAAATCGCAAAGTGTCTCTCTTACCTTCACTTCATTTTGAAAAGAAATTTGTTAAGTATTGTCGCTTTGAAAATAATTCAAATTGGCACATAAATTTCTTATCATCGTTCATACATTAAGAAGGCTAAAAACAAATACATGCATGTGCATTTGCATTTTGACTGCTTGGTTTGATTTAGGACAGTGCATTTAGCGTGTGCTCTGTGCTCTTTGTTGAAAGATTCTTAACTTTATTTCCTTAGTAGCTAGGATTTTCATTGCCAAAAGAAGATGAAACGTTTGTTTATCATCTTAGACTGCATCTTAGGAATTGTATACACATCACACGGTGAACCTGAAAGGAAAATTTTTAAGCAAGATCAACTTAAAATAAATTTAATGAATCTAACAATGCTTTGGAACCTAACCACAACATCTAGAGGTCTAGGCTAGAGATGTATTTCGATGTCGTAAAACCTGGTAATTGTTGTTTTCATTATTGGTTGGGTGATTCCTCCACTCTGAGACGACAAGTGCTAGTATGGACTTGTGCTCCCACGTACCGTTGAGTATATATTGGGAGACCACAATAGGATGCATCCTTTATCCTTAGGAAGCCGTGTCTGCCGCCCTATCGATCACAATGCACTGAACATAGCATTCAGGAAGATTGACTACCGTACCATAAAAAGTATTCTACAGTTTTGCGATTGTTTTGGTAATCTTCTCTGCCTAGATCTCCAGAGAAGTCTATTTTGCTCCTTTTCATACTCCTTAAAAGAAAAGGTCCTCTGAGCACTTGTCACTTCAGGCTCACTAAAAATCGAAGGTGACTAGAATCATCTTTTCTTTTTTCTCGACTCTTTAAAATTGAAAAAACAAGTTGTGTCAAAGCATCTAAAATTCATTTAATTTGAAAAACATTTTTCCCTTTTATTTTGAGTTGATCAAGTAATCCGCAATCGTGGAAAAAATTCAATCAAAACCCCGTTGTTCGCGGAGACTTACGAGTCAACCGTCGTTGACTCCGGAAGAAAAACCATTCTGGACAAAGCGAACTCGTTTGACTAGGTCAATGTCCCCTAGGTTGGTTGGAGCCAGTACTTTGACATCCTCAGAGACTCCGGTTACTCCGAACATTTCTGGTATCCCTACCTCTATAGGAGAAATTCCGTAGCAACAAAAGGACATCACAACTGATCCTAGTGTGACGATAAACACTACTATTCTTGAACCAGCTCCATCTACAGCTGATTCGGAAGGTGTTTCTCCCCAATCTTTTGCTACTGCAGAACTTATATCTTCCTCAGCACCAGAAATATTTTATGGACCTGACGGTCTGCCTCTTCCTCCTGGATTGATTGCCATAGAAGAGATTGTGGAAGATCCTCCATCTAACACTCCAATGCAACTTGGAGCTGGGATCGTCCTGTATCCTTCTTCATCAGAAGATACTCACCCGCCATCAGAAGTTCTTGAAGAATCACTAAGGAATCTTTTGGATAGGCTTAATATGTCTGAAAAACCGTCGACATTAAGGATTGTGTTACCCGACACAACAACAGTAGAAGCTCCTTCTGCTACTCCGACAATGTTTTCTAGCGTGCCATCTATCCCAACCATCTCTCAATCACTGGATGGAGTCCATCTAGGGGCTATTTCGATAGTATGGATTGTTCCCGTTTGTTCATCGGGAATTGTATCTGGAATCTCTTACGTTGAGTCTCAACAAATTGATTCTTCGCAAGGTCAATTTGGGAAAACTAGTTCCCAAAGGCAAATCATTCCTTTGAGTACTAGATTACCATCGTATGGAGGGCTGTATACCCTTTCATTGCCTTCCTCAGAAGGACAACCATGCGTGAGTTCAGAACAAAATTTGGGTTATGCTGGAATCACGACTAGCGGTTGGGTGCCAATCCTTCCTCAATGACCAAGAGTTGTATGCTCAATGCAAAAAAGTTTATCTATGACAAATATCCCCACTACGCCGGCTATTGTGGCAGTATCGCAAGTGCAAGCGTTACCAGTTGTATGCCAACATCAAGTTTCGTAGGTTGTAATGCAACAATCCCTTCTACCTACGACACAACCGCAATCACCAACTAGTGGAATGGCACAGGTTCAAATGGGGAACTCCAACCCCCATCTTGGTCAAACCATCAGTACTGGACAACAACCCATGGCTTCACAACCATGGCTGGTGCAATACCAACAACCGCAATTCCAGCAAGCTTACCAAGGATATGAGCAACAAGTCTTTGTAAGTAATGGGCAGCTGTATCAACCATATCATAATGGTTATGCCCATCAACCTTACTAAAGTTACCAACATCAAATGCATTATGTAGGTATGAAAAGACCAACTACTCAAGCGATTCCATCTTATCCTGGGTATGCTCAACTGAGCCTGAATCAATAGTTTCCTTTTTTGGAAACTTTAGAGTTACCAGATCTAAATCGACTAACGAACGATCCAATTTCTTACGCCCCTTGGTGGCCGGCGATTCCGCATAAACTTCCGTCTGATATTCCTAAATTTCAAGGAAATTCTGGGTGAAGACCCATCGAGTCATGTGATGACCTTTCATCTATGGTGTTCATCAAACACTCTCAATGATGATTTGATCAGGCTTTGCCTCTTTCACCGAACGCTAACTGGTCTGGCAGCAAAGTGGTATATCGAATTGCCTAGAGCTTTGTTTGATAACTTCAGTACCCTAGCCACAACCTTTTTAACCCATTTTCAATTACCTATGAGGTACAAAACAGGAACTGAGCTACTTACCAATTTCAAACAAACGATGACCACTCACATATCTGATCATATTCATGAATGCTGATGTCATTGTAGAATTGTAAAAACGTATGTTCCTCATCAGCTATTGGCTGAATGGTCTATTAAGTAACTGTTACCTTCTATTACAGAAGATGTGGCAAAGGGAGGAGTCGTCATTGAAAAGTAAGTTATTGCTTGTGCAGAATATCTAGACTTGATCTATACTCAGTCTAGCATGCTCTACGATAAAATCCCTGATGCTCCTAGACCAGAATTTTTCGTTCCTCCACCTCCCAAATCAAACAAAGACTCTCATGCCAGTGATGGCATGATAGGTACGACAAACACTAAAACCGTAAAGGCTACATCGAAAAAGGCCCGCATGGTTTCGAGTCAAAACGCAAATGAGGAACTTCTAGCCTCGGAAGTAAATGCTGTGTCGATAGAAAAAGGCAAAGAACCCAAGGAACCAGGGGGCAATAAGAAAAAACAAGGGAAGAAGAAAAACAAGGAGGACTCATCTCCTATAAAATCTTCTACAAACCCTTATGGGGATAGGAAACCAAAAACTCCATGTCATATATGTGATGAGGATCACTAGACCAAAGATTGTCCACATAAAGATGAACTTAGAAAATCCTTCAAAAGTTCAAAAACATCTGTTGTATTTGTAGAAATTTTGAATAATAAACACATATTCAATGGAGATTATCCCGATCATCTACTATTTCAGACTAAATACACAATACATAAGCTCCTCTACGTTGATCATCAATATAGCAGCATCAATAATAATAAAACATCAAGAGCATGCACACATTAACACAGTATGTAACCCGGGGAAAGCTTACAGCTGAAAACCCCACACTATCTGTATATTAATGATTGAGAACATGTAATATTACAATATTCAATACTTCTCACAAGTATCCAACCCTATCTCCACATGTTACACACAATACAACTCAGATCTGATCTCCAAATCTATTCCACTGCTTGCCTTCAACACTGCTCAATACCTGCTCAAGAATGGATGAGAATGGTTGAACCAAACTCGTATTTACCTCAAAAGAATCACTTACACTGGGAATCATGTGAGTAGAGGATATAATTACTTGGCATTGGCCAATTCTCATTGGTATAACTCATGCACAACTATAGTCACAACTGATAGCAATCTGATCGTCTAACACCTGTCCCTGCTGAACTGAACATGCACTGACATGAAACTGAGTTAAATGATGTATTCTTTAGTTGCATTATGAGTTAATAATTAGTTTAATAAATCATCATTAGTCTATTTGTAGTTATACTAATTACAACTAGTTTAACCAAGTCAAACTGAACACAACTCCATCAACTCCACAATCAACTCCACCAAACTCAACTGATTCAGTTCTAACTGAAGTCATGCATGCAACAACTCAACTGACTCATAAGAAAAGTGTATTTCCTTCTGACAGCTGCATGTGCCACCTATGTAGCTCAAACTGAAGTGCTCCAAGAGAATAAGATTAAAGTTTATAGTCTAAATATTATTATAAGCTAATATATTTGACGTCTCATAATTAGACTGACGTGACACCCGCTATTGTCAAAAAATCTAGTCAATCTATTTTTTCCAAATTCACGGAATATCCATAAACACATCCTTCCACTCATAGGACATGATCCAATTTCGAAAAAGAGACATAGTCTAAAAATAGACTTTGCCCATAATTTGCCGCGCGCCCACTTAGTGAAGGCGACCCTTTTCACTAGTCCATCATCTTTTTGCATCTCACACTCCCTCTCACAAAGTATGGATTATCAGCACCCTATCCTTCCTCGGTGTATTCAAATTTGCTCCTGGTGAGAGCCTTCGTCAGAATATCAACATCTTGATCCTCCGTTGGAATGTATGAAAGTAACATGATCCTCCGCTGCACACAATCTCTGATATGATGGTAGCTGATGCCCTTGCTACCATATACTCAGCCTCTTGAGCTCCCTGCCCAATTTGCATCCATGAAGCCACATAACTTCACCTCATCCAATCCATATTCCGATGTGCCTCTCTTGAGCCTGTAAACATGCGACTCCACCAACTGCTGGTAACCAGTGGCATCCACTACCTCCGCTGAAGTAGCATCCTCCTTCCTCCAACCTCTAGGAAGGAATGTAGTCTTCACATCCAACTGATGAATGTGCATCCCATCTTCACTGAGAGATCAAGAATCATCTGTATGGAAGAATACCTTGCGACAGGTGTAAAGGTCTCCTCATAATCGATCCCCTCTATCTATGAAAAGCCTCGGGCAACAAATCTTACCTTGTACTTCTCCACACTCCCATCAGCTGCCTGCTTAACTTTGTAGATCCATCTCGAACCCACCACTAATTTCCCTTCCAGTCTAGGAACAATCTCCCATGCATTATTTCTGATAATAGAATCATACTCTTCCACCATGGCGTCTACCCATGCGGGATCCTCCACAGCTTCCTCGAAAGAGTATGGCTCAGTCACAACACACTTTCTCATAACAGCCATGTATCCAGTGTACAGATCAGGTGATTGTCTCTGTCTATGTTGGGCTGTAGGTGGTCCTACAACTTTCTCTGCATCTTGAGCCAGTTGCTCAGCTTCTGTCAAGCGCTTTCGCCCTCTGATGGTTCGCACTGCTTGAGTGATCTCTTCCACTCCATGAACCTCATCCTGTGGTTGATTCATGTCCTGAGGCTCATCCTTAGGAACTAATAGCTCCTCATCTACATGTAAGTGTAGCTCCCTCTCAAGCGAACACTTCATGGCTTTCTCCTCCTGAAATTTTATATCCCGTCGCACAACAGTTTTACCACTGTCTGGAAAATATCACACGACATTAGTTGTGGGGCGTATCAGTGTACCCCACAAATATCCCAACCTCTGCAGTCAGCTCCAACTTCTTCCTGGCATCCTTCATCACATGCATGTAAACGTTACCACCAAAAATCCTCAAATGAGAAAGATCAAGCTTCTTACCAGAATAAGCCTCCTCGGGTGTACTCATGCCAAGTATCTTATGAGGACAATGGTTCTGCACATAGACTACTGTATTGCATGCTTCCGCCCACAAGTGAAGGGGTAGGCCCTGATCATGTGAAATCACCCTTGTAGCACCCACGATCATTCTGTTCTTCCGCTCAGCTACCCCATTCTGCTATGGGTTATGGGGAGCTATGAGCTCTCTTCAAATCCCTTCTGCCTT
This sequence comes from Pinus taeda, assembly GCA_000404065.3. Classification (NCBI taxonomy): domain Eukaryota; kingdom Viridiplantae; phylum Streptophyta; class Pinopsida; order Pinales; family Pinaceae; genus Pinus; species Pinus taeda. Next base: position 141,863 of record APFE030361050.1, on the reverse strand, counting down.
GCAGAAATCCTTGAACTCATCTGAGATGTATTCACCACCATTATCGCTCCTAAGAGCCTTCACTTTCTTCCTTGACTCCTTCTTGACTATTGCTTTGAATTCATAGAACTTTGAATATGTCTCGCTCTTCCTCTGCATGAAGAAGATCCAGCACTTACGAGAGAAATCATCAATAAAATCGCATAATACCTATGTTTTGTTGTCGAAGCAACTGAGAAAGGTCCACACACATCTGTGTGAATTCTCTCAAAGATCTTTGTGGCATGACTATCTTTCTCGTGAAAGGTGGCTTTCACAAACTTCCCCAAAGTACACCCCTTGCACTGATCTGATTGCGCAAGTGTGCCTTTAGGAAGCCCTGTAGTGATCTGTTGTAGTATCTTCAAGGCTCCATGGTGAAGGTGACCCAATCTCCTATGCCACAACTCGCCATCATCTCAGCTCACCAATCCTTCTACCTTGCCTGCCATTGCTACGCATCCATCTACATGCAACTGATAAAGGTTCCTTACTCGAACCCCTATCTTCCGAGTCTCACCAGTTGTCTTGCTGCGTAGGAAAGCTTTTCCCTTGCTGAAAACAACATCATACCCCTTTTCTTCTAACATTGCCACATAGATAAGATTCTTCTTCAATCCTGGAACATGCATGACTTCCTTCAATACGAAGGGTTTACCAGACTCCCTCTCAAAGGAAATGGTACCAATACCGGTCGCACTGTATCTACCATCATCGCCCATCTCGATGTGCACTCGAAGATCTTTGTCCTCCAGATCAGAAAACAAATCTCTATCTCCCGTCATGTGAAAAGATGCACCACTGTCCAAGAACCACACCAATCCCATCACACTTGAAACCAAGCATGCGATCAATGAAAATTCAAGCTCAAACTATGAGGCTAGAGCCTCTCCTGCTGCAGATCCAACAACTTGCTTGTTCTTCTTCTTCTACGGACAATTAGTGGCATAGTGTCTGTGCTGGTGACAGTGAAAACACTTCACCTTGGACATTTCCTGCTTCTTGCCTTTCGCACCATACTGAGAAGCTTTCTTGCTCTTCTCTTTCTTTTCTTTGGCAAAAAAAGTGTAATTTTCTTCATCAGCTCCCTTTGATGAAGATCCGTCCCTGGTACTCCACCTGATCTCTTCCTGCACAAGATCTGACCATAGTCTTTCCCATCCTAGAAATTTCTCCCGATCATTTACAGAGTCTTGATAGGAATGCCAACTCTTCGGAAGACCAAGGAGAGCCAAGCTCACCAAGTCCTCATCATCAACAAGTAACCCCCACACTTCCCAGCTCATCCCAACACTGAGTGAACTTTGTGAGATACTTGGGCATACTGTCACCATTCTCGCATTTGATGTTCTGAGTTTATCTTTGAGCGCCAGCTTCATCTGATCGCTCTTGCTTTGGAATAATTCTATTAATGATTTCCACATCAAATATGGAGTAGCCTTTCCATGGAGGCTGGACACAATGTGATCCTTCACGTCCTCCAACAGAATCCTTCGACATTTTATGGTCTTCTTTTGCCAATCATCAACTTGAGTAGCATCAACTTGAGTAGCATCAGTAGGCTTTGGGACATCCGTCTCTATGAACTCCTTCATCCCGTTATCATCCAATACTGCCTCCATCCTGTCCTTCCATGCAATATAGTTCGTACTACCCTCAAGGGCATACTCCAATCGCAATCCTGTGAAAGACATCTTAGTTTTGACACCAAGAAAACACTGCTGCAAATTCGAATTCCACCAGCTCCAACTCAACTGCTTCCGATCTAAGATTCGTGAGAAAAAAATATTTCTCGTACAGAGATTGACTATATGGGCATTCACCAGATATCTCACCTTCCAAAGGAAGGATGAATCCAGAGGCTACCTGGCCCGATTACAGACTCTAACTGAAGAAATAGAATGTAAACACTTCCTGAATAGTAGATCTGATGATCAACAACTCTGATACCATGTAGAAATTTTGAATAATAAACACATATTCAATGGAGATTATCCCAATCATGTACTATTGTGGAATACATACATAATACATAAGCTCCTCTACGTTGATCATCAATATAGCAGCGTCAATAACAATAAAACATCAAGAGCATGCACACATTAACACGGTATGTAACCCGGGGAAAGCTTACAGCTAAAAACCCCACACTATCTGTATATTAATGATTGAGAACATGTAACATTACAATATTCAATACTTTTCAGAAGTATCCAGCACTATCTCCACCTGTTACACACAATACAGCTCAGATCTAATCTCCAAATCTATTCCACTGCTTGCCTACCTCCACTGCTCAATACCTGCTCAAGAATGGATGAGAATGGTTGAACCAAACTCGTATTTACCTCAAAATAATCACTTACACTGGGAATCACATGAGTAGAGGCTATAATCAGTTGGTATTGGCCAATTCTCATTTCCATAACTCAATCCTATTGATTGTGCAAATCCTCATGCACAATTGTAGTCACAACTAGTAGCAATCTGATCCTCTAACACCTATCCCTGCTGAACTGAACATGCACTGACATGCAACTGAGTTAACTGATGTATTATTTAGTTTCATTATGAGTTAATAATTATTTTAACAACTCATCATTAGTCAATTTGCAGTTAGACTAATTACAACTAGTTTAACCAAGTCAAACTGAACACAACTCCATCAACTCCACAATCAACTCCACCAAACTCAACTGATTGAGTTCTAACTGAAGTCATGCATGCAACAACTCAACTGACCCACAAAGAAAACGTATTTCCTTCTGACAGCTGCATGTGCCACATCTATAGCTCAAACTGAAGTGCTCCAAGAGAATAAGATAAAGTTTATAGTCTAAATATTATTATAAGCTATTAATATTTGACTGCTCTATAATTAGACATGACAGTGTCACCACTGTTGTCTAAAAATAGAAGTCCATATATTTTTGCCAACTTGACCAATCATCCATAAACAGCATCTTGCAACTCATAGACATGATCCATATGTCTAAAAATAGACATAGTCTAAAAATATACTTTGCGCCATAATTTGCATGTGGGCCCACTTAGTGAAGGCGACTCTTTTCATTAAGCTCCATCATCTTGTTGCAATCTCAACAATATTGACTAATCTGTTTCCAAACCCAGGAACAAATCTGGTTGCTAGCAAAGATGCTTACCCATCCCAAGTGCTAATGTTGTCAGTTTCAAAGCAACTAAATTATGCTCCGATATCGACAAGGAGTAAAGATTACGGGAATCTACAGATGTTGAACAACAAGGATAATGATCAACCTATTAGTTCAACAACAACTTCAATCGAAGTTGTGCCACCCATCATTCCTGAATTAACAATAAAACCACCAAAGGTAGTAGTACACAAATCGACATTTAATCCTCGTGCCTAAGTAGGACAACACTATAATATAGTGGAGGATTTAGCCCAATAGCCCTTCGCAATGTCGACTCTTGAGGTACTACAAAATTACCCCTCCCAAAATCAGGCTTTATTATCAGTAATAGGTGGGATTGACCCAATGGATTCCAATCTTGTATATTTTAATCACAAAGGATACGACCCTCAGTTACCAGCTCAACTAGCTTTCCTCATTCAAGTGAAAGCCCTCAACAAAACTGTTCATAGAACAATCATTGATGAGGGGGAATCCACATGTATCATGTCGATGAGTTTCTGGAAAACTCTAGGGTCTCCATCCTTGTTGTGATCGTCGATGACATTGAAATCATTTGATGGACGAACATACACCCCGTATGGAATATTAAGTAACTTATAAGTCGAACTGGGGGGAAAAACAGTAGAAATCGATGTTGAAGTCATCGACGAAAACCTCGATTACAAAATCTTACTTGGAATACCTTGGATATATGCCATGGAAACCATTGTGTCGACCTACTTTAGGAAAATTGTATTTCCTTCCCAAGGAGGAATTACAATCATCGACCAACAAACTTTTCTCCCCAACAGTTTGCAAGTTATGGGAAGCATTCCAATGATCAATGGAAGCCCTAGCATGCTTCACAATATTGGAGTAGGCCTACTAAAAGACCCCACATTAATGGGAACTTTTACCCTACCGCTTCCAACCAATTTGGCGGAAGTGGCTAACGTAGGAACCTGCAATATGATATCTTCCATTCAAAAGATGTCATAAAACGATGTTAAAAAGGATCATCTGCAGGTATTGCCTCTAACCCCACTGGAAATATTATAGCAATAAATGTTTTCAGCATGGAGGGAAAACCTGCATCAACGCTCATCAATCGTTTGGATAGATAGGTCTAAGGAATATGGAACCCCTTCAGATCCTTGGTCGCAAGTACACTCTACAGACGAAGGAATCATTTAATCGATGACGATTGACAAGGGCACCATGGGAAGATTACCACCATCGTTCCCATCTTCTGAACTGGAAATAAGATAATTCTAGCAACCTACACCATCCTTCAGTATTTGACTTTCTGAAAAATATTGTAAATATGGTGGATTCCGAGAGAAACCTATGCAATATCGAAGAGACTAATGCCATAAATATCTCGACCAAAACAGATGTTGTCAAGAATATTCATGTTGGAAAATCTTGTCCTTCTTCAGAACTAGAAATATATAGCGCTCTCTTTCACGAGTTTAGATATGTCTTTACTTGGTCATATGACGAAATGTCAGGTATTGACTCGAGCATAGTTGAACACGAAATTAAGATGTATCCAGATGTCAAACTGGTACGACAACAGCTACGGCAGGTGCACCCCAAGAAAGTCGTTGCCATTAAGGCAGAAGTTGGAAAACTCCTCCATGATGGTTTTATTTACCCTGTTCCTCTGACCGAATGGGTATTGAATATTGTTCCTATGATGAAGAAACAAGGAACGATTAGAGTGTATGTCGATTACAGGGACGTAAATCAAGCTTGTCCGAAAGACAACTACCCTACACCCTTTATTGACTAGATAATTGATGAATGCACCAGATGCGAATATTTTCATTCATGGATGGATTTTCCGGGTATAATCAAATAAATATCCGCCCACAGGACCAATCAAAAACTACATTCATTTGTCCGTGGGGCACATTCGCATATCGGAAGCTACCCTTTGGTTTGAAGAATGCACGGGCAACTTTTCAGAGAGCTATGAACTATGCTTTCCATGACATCAAAAACATCATTCAACCATATCTCGACGATCTTCCAGCTCATTCGCAAAAGCGGAATGATCATCCGCGGCATTTGAGAGCGATATTTCTACATTGCTGACACTACAAGATACGACTCAATCCACACAAATGCGTGTTTTGTGTCAATTCTGGTCATTTACTTGGCTTCGTGGTCTCAAAGGATGGGATTCGTCTCGACCCATGCAAGGTTCAGGCAATCATCAATTTGCCTCCACCTTCAAACTTGCTTAAGATTCAAAAACTCCAAGGGAAAGCCAACTTCCTTAGGAGGTTCATTCCAAATTACGCCGAACTAGCTAAGTTTATACTTGTCTATTGAAAAAATAAGTACCCTTCGTTTGGGATCAGGTCGCGCAAGCTTCCTTTGATGCTTTAAAGCAATCTCTAATACAAGCGTCATTAATGTATGCTCTTGATTATCAAAAAGACTTTAACCTGTATCTGGCTGCAGTAGATACGGCCATAGCAATGGTTTTAGTTCAAGAAGACAATTGAATTGAACATCCTCTACATTATTTAAGATGAAACTTAAATGATACGGAAATGAAATACTCCTATGTTGAAAAGCTCACCCTAGCAGCTGTTCAAGTGATACAGAGATTTCGACACTACGTCCTCTTCAGAAAAACTACCATTTTATCAGATTGCAACCCCATGACTTATATATTGTTGTGACAGTTTCTGGGGGGCAAATATTCAAAATGGATAGCAATTCTACAAGAGTTTGATCTGGAATTCAAAAAATCCAAATCAAAGAAAGCCCTAGTATTCACAGAGTTACTATGTGATCTCCCATCATCATCCAACGATGCAACATCCGAAGAAGAAATCGTGGATGAAAATTTGTTTCTGATATCTTCAAGCGATCTGTGGTACAGAGATATAATCATCTATCTCTAGACACAAACATATAGGTCTAATACCTCATGCTCCCAACAACGACGTATTCGATACCAAGCGAAACACTACATGATCATCGGTGATACCCTTTACTGTCGTAGTATCGATACAGTTATGCGAAGGTGCCTCACCCATGAGGAGCCTGAAAAAGTCCTGAATGATTTTCATTCAAGTGCATGTGGGGGGGCATCAATCTGGTTATGCTACGGCACAAAAACTTTTGCGAGCAGGATACTTTTGGCCAACAATGTTCAAAGATTGCATAACCGCAGTTAGAAGTTGCCATGCTTGCCAAATTTTTGATAGCAAAACCAGAAGACCACCCGCACCGCTGCAACCAGTAGTTTTTGTTGGGACATTCGCCAAATGGGGTATATGTTTTATGACATGTAACTCCACCTCGGCCGGGGGGCATGGGTATATCATAGTCGCGGTAGACTATTTTACCAAATGGGCCGAAGTGATGCCTACATTAAACAACAATGGCGAAACGACTGCCCTTTTCTTTTTTAATCACGTAGTCTCTAGATTCGGTGTTACACAAGCCATATTCACAGATCATGGATCGCATTTTCGCAACCACATGATGGTTGAGTTCCCTGCCAAATTAGGACTATCCCACGACAGCTCCACTTTGTACTATCCACAAGCTAACGGACAAGTTGAGGCAATCAACAAAGTCCTAAAGTGCATGCTGCAAAGAATGATCAGAGTCCATAAACGGGATTGGCACCTGATCCTGTACTCATCCTTGTGGGCATACCGGACATCGGTAAGAAATGCGATCGGGTTTACACCTTTTCAACTTGTGTACGGTCTGGAAGCAATCTTACCTGTTCAATGTGAAATCTCTTCCCTCAAACTCGCAGTCAGCCTTCTCCCTAGAACCTCAGAAGAAGAGGCTCATTTCTTGGAACTAATCCAATTGGATGAAAGCCATTGTGATGCCATTTCGACTAATGAAGCTCACAAGAAACGAGTCAAAGCACAGTTCAACAAAAATGTCAAACCTCGCGTCTTCTCAGAAGGTGACCTGGTCTTACTTTACGACCAGGAATCCGATAAGTTGGGAGCAGGGAAATTCAAATCATTATGGATGGGTCCCTATATTGTTAAGTGTGTATTAGCAAAAGGAGCCTACGAGTTGATGGACTATGATGGGATTCCACTGGCGTAACCTCGCAACGGGTTGTACCTCAAACGTTACTATGCTTAAATCTGCGTAGTAATCCTTATGCTTTTGTTACATTTTTGTTTTCACTAAGAGAAATCATTTTGGTTAGGTAATCTGCTTTTTGCATTCATTGCAGATGTCAAACCTATTGGAATCATTCATTGGATATGCCGATAGAGTGAGTTGTAGTTCGCGGAACCTGTCTTTTGCAGCATGGGCCATTTTCGATCCCAGCGGCGAGTTAGTAAGTTTCAGAGGGGTATGTATTGGTCGGGAAACGAACAATATCACTGAATACAGTGCATTGATAGAACTCTTCTTTGATGCCATCACACATGGAATATGCCGACTTGTCATCAGGCTAGACTCACAACTCGTCATTCTACAACTCACCGGCATATATTCCGTACAAAATCCATCTATCTATTGCATGTTCCTAAGAGTCAGAATTTTGGAAAGACAGTTCAATTTCATTCAATCAACATATTTCCAGAAGTTTAAACACATTGATAGACTCGTTGGCAAATTATGTGTTAGATAGACATTTGCGACATTTATAAAAAGAAGCATCACATTGATATATGTAGCAGGATCATGTAACTTAACCAAAATAAAGCTCTGAAAATCAAAAATATATACATAACTATTTATAGTTTATACATAATGTTCTGTAACCAAGAAAAAATCGGGAAAATGACCCAAAACTCAAAATGCTAGGGGGCACCCTAGTCTAATGATGTTGGTGATAACAAGTCACTGCCTGTGCAATCATGCGTAAAGGCCTAGTCCATCGACTCGGCACTCCAGTAGTATGTCGCTGCAACCGCAAAGGAAGCTCATTGGTCCTCACATCTAGGATACCAAGGGTAAGACCCTCGATCTGGTCCTGTAGTGTTGAAATAGTCTCGACCAAGTCAAGGTCGCGAAGGATGACCCTCTCCACAGCCTCTCCTATTGGAGCGACCACTGGGTCTCTACAGCGTACTGCCGGTCGAACTGGTCCAATATCTGCATGAGCACATTAGTTTTTATTAGTCTTGATCAAAAAAGCATAAGAACATTATAAAGAACAATGACAGAGATATGGTCAAAAGATTTACCCATAGCACCCCACTGCTCGCCGGATGGCAGCACCAAATTCGGGTCACCCCGGAAATCCATGATAGCATATGGAAACTTGGCATAAACCATCTCTTGACGATCGAACCACTCAAAGAAAGTATCAGAAAAAGAAACCTGAGGCTGGCCAGCATAACCCATCTCTGCATCCATGGTTCAGTTGGTGGAGGTAGGCCAAGTGAGATGTATTGTGGATGCATCAGTGGGATCCTCTCCAAAGTGAAAGCAGTCAAAATAGAACCATAGCCGAAGTTCCTGGATCTTCCGATTTTCACCTTGGTCAGTTGTTCTTTCATCACAGAGGGTACTGCATCACACTAGTTGAACACCTTCAGTTCAAGGCATTCCAAAGCATATTACATATAAGACCTGTTAGCTATGTGAAGAGCAGAACTACCAGCCAGTCTAGCAAAATTGAACAGAATGTCTGCAAGGGCTACTCAATGACATCTCGGATATTGATCTTGCCATCTGTACTCGGCTAAGATCCCTCTCTACAGTGCTGGTGAATATATTCCCTCACGGACTCACCCCCACGGGCAGAGCTCGATAATGAGAGAGAGGCACCATGCCTCGATAAACCGGTCAAAAAATAGATGTCCACGACAGTCAAGGGGATCGATTTACCCCTAATCTAGACCACCTGGTTGATAGGATCCCAGGCATTGAGGAAATATTACAACAAGCTGATTTGTTGCCTCATGCTATAGATACAGAAAAACTTCAACAAGCCACAATTCCGCAATGCAGCTACAGTGCCTGGATCGTGCAAAGAAACCGTATCCTCTTCTTCATGCTTGCATTCTCACCATGTAACAACCATTTTCCTACGATGAATCTCTAAAAAAAAAACAAGAGAAGAGTCAGGATCTTCATTTGGTAAAAAACAGGCAAAAATCTATGAGAAAATCGTGCAAAAAAATTCCTCCTTGCGCCCATTGCATCCCAGTAAGTGTACTGGGAGTGATGCATACTAACTAGTCAGTGAGAAGACCAGTATGCATCGCACCTTTCGATTAAGGAAGGGTGCGATGGAGATAGGGCGAGTTGTTTAAACCACAAACGTTCAGCAGAACAAGGAAACATGCTCAAAATTCAAAAAGAAAAGAATGCAATTGAAGAGCACAAGTTTAGCTCCTACTTGGTCCAGACGGCGTCAGGAATCATCCATAGAATCTCCCAGAATCAGCTGGTGAAAATCGGGGGGGAAAGCACCTCCAGAGCTCCAACAAACCAAGTTCAAATGGAATGGTAAAATGAGAGGTAAAAGTCACTTTTAATTTATCATTCACGTAATTCGAGTAAAATATTAGTGTTCTTAACTCATTTACCAAGCATATGTTTTCATTTCTAATCAGTTTGATGAAGCAAATGAACAGGTAGTACAATCTTTGAAAGAACAAAATGCTAATGGTGAATCAAGGACTTAATGACCATTATCACGAGCAGTTTTAGTGCATAGTTCAAGCTCATTAAAAAATAAACATAAGCCAAGAGCAAATGTTTCCCCCAGAGTTTAAGCTCATTAAAAAAATGAACCGGTGAATGCCTTATCACCAGCTTTTGAGCCTTGGTTGTGTTCTCATCATCACCTCCACTCTGTTTTTAGCCGATCATTCACCTCCATATGATTTTTTACCCTTTCGAGGAACATCTGCGAAGAGTGATTCTATTAGCCATCCTTGTGACACTGCCATGTTTGGAAAATTCCAAACCTTACCTAGAATCAGTTGCTACCCGAAATCATCGCTCGTTCCTTGAAAACGAGTCTCCTTTAAGCTCTTTTCAACTAACTCATAAAATATTAAAATATTTTCGAGTGATTAGCCTCTCCGGCTCGTTAAAGTCATCGGAAGTGCTATCCCTCCTCTATATTTTAATCGTTTTGGACCTGAGGGATTATTACAAAAAAAGATCGAGCGCTTGTCTTGTTCGGCTCGTTAAAACTATCGAAAATTCCTCCCTTTCGTATTATTTTACCCTTTTTTGGACTTAAGGGGTTACATAATGAGAAATAATCTTTGGAGTCTCATTTTCGTCCCTTTCAAGCTTGAAAAAAATAGCGACAAACTCATCCAAATGGATGAGAACGAGTTTCACTCTCGCTAGGCTTGCTAAAATATAGCGACAGGTTCGCCCGAAGGGAAGATTATAGAACAAGCATATGTTATCCTCCTCAAGCTTGACAAAAATGAAGAGGTACTGGTCAACAATGATTGGGGAAAATTGGGAAGAAAACTTGAAAAATCTTTATTGGTAGCAAGTCGCTCTTGAACATGACACTTTCCTTCCACATCCAAGCTGGGTTGGGTTGTTCCATTCATTGGTCATCACCATTGGTCCATCACACCATCCATCTTTGGAGTTAACGCTACCAATCCATCATCAGTGTCATCGATATGTTGAAGAGAAGTCATTCAGACAATTCACTTGTGTCTCACCCACTGCAATACATTCATGCTCCATTCTTTCATGAACGCCACCCTAAACCCTGTATTGTCAGATCATTTTCACCTCCAAAATCATTTTCTTCATTCCGTGTCGTAGATGTGGGATTCATTAAGACCCTCCTACGATGGGTCACTTCTTGTCAACATCAGCTCATTATCTGAGAAGTTGACCTAGGGACAACCCTTTCAGTACTTTGAAGCTTGCATGCCTCAATGCCAAGTTTCTCACTTTCGACGATAGGTTTACATTAATGGCCTTCGACCGAGAGATTTTGCGTGGTGTTCAACGCCAAGTCCTTTTTCACACCACGTGAATTGTACTGTAGTACCTTGAGGGTCATTATCATTATTGGTGATTCCTCTCATGCCTGATAACAACTTACATCATTGGCTCGTAATCAGGCGATGTCTTTCCATGTTCGACTCCAGAACATTTTTCACATGGATCGACTTGTACTCCGAGTGAAGATTGAATGAGTTTTGAAGACCTCAGATCTAATTTCATCCATCTGGGCTGCGATGTATTCAGGAATGTAAAGAAATCAAATGTACATCATTTCCAAGCAGATGATCATCCAAATCAAAGGATGATGAGTTCGAATCATCAGTCTGCCATACAGCCGGTTGTCTGTCCTATGTACATGAAAAATGAATTTACAAAGCTGAGCATGGGAATGCCCGCCTCAGCTATATCATGAAATTATTTTGTCAAGATAATGTATTGTATTGTATCTTATTACAGGTCGCCTCCCAGCTCAAAAAAACTTCGGATCCTCATGGTAAAGCATTTCACCCGACATCAAAAATATTAACGACCTCATGCTTTAGGGGGAAACTGTTATATACATTTTTGGGAACTAAAACCCCAATCATAAATGTCCATAAACTGAGGGCTCCTAAGCCCCTAAAATTGTTGCTTCACTGCCTAAAGGAACAAGGTCAGCTGATTACATCATCTCCCAGAAGTTCTCCACTAAAAATTGCTCAGAAATGGTCAAAACTAGACCATACTGAAAACCCAGTGCAGAGGGTGCGATGCATATCACTTTCCCAGTGTACAAGGTGTGATTCATACTAAATGGCCCCTCTGTAGGGTGCAATGGTCAGGAATGGACAAATGGCAAGGACAAATTGCGAGGTGGAAGATCATGGAATCTTCCAGAAGCTTCCCCTCTAACACTTGCCTCTCTGTTTTCAACCAGGGATGAGTAAGAGATCA